>JAABKJ010002521.1:0-27867 GCA_011634705.1 Andricus grossulariae | reverse complement strand
ATGTAGTGGTGAGTGGTGGGAGGTGTTTCACGGGATCTCGAACTCTCGAGCGCTAGTCCGATTTCTCGGGTACCTAACAACTCTATTATTGGCAATAATGACGCTCGGAAACTTTTTTCGATGGTTTCATGAAAAACAGCAACTCAAAAACTATCGAAAGGTGGAAAAAGCTCGATTGCGATTTTTTTAGAGTAAGCCCCCTTTCTTCGGCGCACGTCACATATAGGTTCTTGACACTAAAAAAATACCTGCGTCTTGTCCTTTCGAGAAGAGATAGTCTTGAGACTAGAGGGGGACTCGGTATATAAACATAACGGATAACGGATTTCTCTGCAGGCGTTTGTATTTAACCAGGCCAGCAGGCACGAAAGCGGTCATCTCTGTTCCAAAGTGACCACCACGAAAGTGACACTGTACAAGTAAAAGTAAACAAGTTTATAATGTTAATCATCACCGCATCACGACACAAAATGAATGCAAAAAAAATTGTATTCATTGCTCTTTGCATTTTTGCAATTATGCAAAATACCCTGGCTGCAAAAAAGGGTAAGTGCCTAAATGAAAAAGGGAGTCTGGTCTACACTAGGGTGCTTTTTTTTAATTTTTCCCAAGTGCCATTTCTTTTAAGACATTCAGATTGATCAAAAAATATCTTAAAAGAGTGGTACAACTATATGGGAATAATTTCCAGTTGGTTAGAAATATTAAAAAAAAATTATTATTGTGTTATAAACACATTAGTAGAGGAAAGTCCTTTTTGGGATTGGCAATGTTGAGCTCATTGAAATTATTATATTTTGTATAAAATGTAGGAAAAATGAATGTTCCGTTATCATTAATTAAGAATAGATGTTTTTTGGTAACTTTTAAAACCATTTTTATAAACAAATTCACAGTTTGGCGATTTTTTAATGAATAGGCTCAATTTTTTTACGGAATCGACTAGGTATATCTTTCCGATGACTCTTCACTATGGCACTTTGGAAATTAGCAACAATTATTCATTATTTAAACAATTTTTATAAACAAATGCATTTTGTGCCCATTTTTTGCCCATTGACAACTTCATAACATAAAATGCAGTTGTTTATAACCATTGTTTAAATAATGAATAATTGTTGTCAATTTGCAAAGTATCATTGTAAAGAGTCATCGGAAAGATATACCTAGTTGATTCCGCAATCAAAAATTGAGCCTATTCATTGAAAAATCGCCAAACTCTGAATTTGTTTATAAAAATTGTTTAAATAATGAGTAATTGTTGTAAATTTGCAAATTATCATAGTAAAGAGTCATCGGAAAGACATACCTAGTTAATTCCATAAATAAAGATTGAGCCTATTAATTAAAAAATCGCCAAACTGTGAATTTGTTTATAAAAATTGTTTAAATAATCAGTAATTGTCAATTGGCAAAGTATCATGGTAAAGAGTCATCGAAAACACATCCCTAGTCGATTCCGTAAAAAAATTGAGCCTATTCATTACAAAATCGTCAAACTCTGAATTTGTTTATAAAAATTGTTTAAACAATTAATAATTGTTATCAATTTGCAAAGTATCATAACAAAGAATCATCGGAAATACATCCTCAGTTGATTCCGTAAACAAAAATTGAGTCCATTCACTGAAAAATCACCAAACTGTGAATTTGTTTATAAAAATTGTTTTAAAAATGACCAAAAAGCTTAATTATTTAATTATTAAATTACCAAAAATTCTTAATTAATTCTAATAGAACATTCATTTCTCTGACATTTTATACAAAATCCATTAATTTCAATGAACTAAACATTGCCAATCCCAAAAAATGACTTTTCTTCATTAATTTGTTTATAACACAATAACAATTTTTTCTAAATTATTCTAACCAATTGGAAATTATTCCCATATAGTCGTAACACTGTTTAAGATCTTCTTTGATCAATATGAATGTCTTAAAAGAAATGGCACTTTGGAAAAGTTGAAAAAATTCAACTTTGTTGTTAAATAACAATTTTTTAAACGATTAAAAAATCTAATCACACGAATCTTCTCAAACTTTAAAAAGCTTTTATTTAAAAAAAAGTTCAAGTCGGACGAATAGTATCATAAATAGTCATGAACAAATAAATTACAAGATTCTATGAATTTGTTAATTAATTTTTAATTGTTTAAACAATCTTTGTTAATTTGAACATTTTTATTTCCAGAGAATATCGCGAATTAAGGGTACATTATGAATACTATGGTCTATTTAATGAACTTGAAGAGTGTATTTTTTATTTAAATTGTTTTCTTGTTGTTTAAATAATTTATTTTTGCTTACATCCAGCGGAAAAGCATTAATTTAAATTGAATTTAACAGAAAAGATAGAAAATCTTACTTTTTTGCTAGATTTTTAACGAGTATTAAACTTTTAGCCTAAATATTAATTTTGCAAAATAATTATCATTGTTTACACATTTTTTATTTGTTTACACAATTTATTATCTTGGAATATCACGAATTAGTGGCATTTCCTGAATGCTCTGGCCTAATTTTTGAAAGCGAAAACTGAGTTATTTCATTTCAGTTGTATATTCATTTTTTAAACAATTTATAATTGTTTACATGCAACTTCTGACAGAAAAAAGTATAGAAAATTGTTTTTATACTGTTTTTTCAATAAGTTCCATTAATTTCTCCTAATTGTTAGATTTTTTAAATATTTTGTTGAAAATTCAATTATCTTGTTGAAAATGCAACTATTCCATTTTTGACTGAAAATTTATCCTTTCTAGTTTAAAATTTATTTATTTTGTTGAAAAATCTTTTTTTTTATCGAAATTCAACACTTTAGTTGAAAGTATAATTATTTTGTTAAAATTCAAAAAATTGTTGAAAGTGTCATCTGGTTGGTTAAAAATTAAACTTATTGTTGAAAATTCATCTTTTTCAGCAGAAAATAAATCCTATTGGTTGAACTTCTTATTTCCGGTCAGGTGCTTTTTTCATGAAGCTACTAGAGAGATCCAGAGAAGAAACTTTATTTCAGAAAACATACGCATTATTATGCTAGATGGTACCAATCAAATTTTCAAAGAAATCTGTATTATCATTAGAGAATAACTGAAAATGTTTAACGTCTTTTTCAAACTAGATGGACTTATGAATTAAAAATTATTTTAATTAATTTTTTTCTGAATTATTTGAAATGATTTTTAATTTATAACTCCATCTAGTCTGAAAAAGATGTTGAAAATTTTCTGTTATTCTCTGATGATAATACAGATTCCTTTACAAATTTAATTTGTACCATCTAGCATAATAATGCGTATATTTTCTTAAATAAAGTTTCTTCTCTCGATCTCTCTAGTAGCTTCATGGGAAAAGCACCTGACCAGAAATCAGAAGTTCTGTAGTTCGAATCCCAGCAGAGCGAATGGAGAAGATGTTTTCTTTTCAGAAAAAAAATTAATTAAAATGATTTTTGATTCGTAACTCCATCTAGTCTGAGAAAGACGTTAAGAATGTTCTGTTATTCTCTAATGATAATACAGATTCCTTAAAAAATTTGATTTGTACCATCTAGCATAATAATGCGTATATTTTCTGAAATAAAGTTCCTTCTCTCGATCTCTCTAGTAGCTTAATGGGAAAATCACCTGACCGGAAATCAGAAGTTCTGTGGTTCGTATCCCAGCGGAGTGAAAGGAGATGATCTTTTTTTCAGAAAAAAAAAATTAATTGAAAATGATTTTTAATTCGTAACTCCATCTAGTCTGAAATAGACGTTAAAATTGTTTCTGTTATTCTCTGATGATAATACAGATTTCTTAAAAAATTATATATTAATAGAAACAAAGAATAAAGTATTGAATACAATTTTTTTGTTTTGAAAACTACTATACGATTTTCATTTTTTTTGTTAAATTCTAGTACTCAAGAAAATTACATATAGTAGACTTTATATCAAATTTAATGAATAAATTTGATCAAATTTTATTTTTTCAAAAAGTGGATGAGAATTAATAATTTTTGTCGCAATACCTGTTCGGTATTTAGTTTTACAAATGTAAAATTTTATCATTTCTTCAGAGCCTAAAATGTTGCGTACTCCGCCACACTTTGTGTAGACCGAAATCAAAAAGTGGGCAATAGAAGATTAACTTTATTTTTTAAGCAAAATTTCCCGTTTTCTAACCTGATATTTTAAAAGTAATAAAAATGAACTTCATTGTTTATTTTAAATGTTATTATTTAGTCTATAAATGATCAAAATTCATATTTATTTATCGCAGTCTTTCTCCTTTTTCTCATTTTCCCACTTAATCCTTAAAGGGCACACTGGGCGCCTCACACCCCACAGGCTTTCCGATTTTTTTCCGATTATCTATGTTTTTTTTTCAAGTATTTTTTTCAAATAGTTCAATTATCACTGAGGCTTTGGAGATATTTCTTTCCTATTTTGAATTGTTTCAACATCACTCATGATTTTTTTCAGCCAAAAATATCTGAAGGTGTATTTGGAGGTGTGCTCTTTAAGGGTTAAATGCAAACTGAATTAATAGAATCTAATAAGAAAAACCAACTATATTTGGTTAAAAATTCATTCTTATCGGTTGAAAGGTCTACTATTAACATTTAGGTTAAGAATTCATCTTTTTTTGTGAAAAATTGTATTATTTAATTAAAAATTGTATTATTTGGTTAAAAATTGAATTATTTTGTTAAAATTTGATTTATTTTGTTAAAAATTGAACAATTTTGTGAGTCATACTTTATAGTTAAAAATCAACTATTTTGTTGAAAACTCATCTTTTTGGCTTGAAAATTCACAAATTTGATTGAAATTTTTTTTTTTCCTTGGCTAACATATTTTTTTGGTTGAAACTTTAACTATTTTGTTGTACACTCATCTTTTTGATTTTGAAAATTAATCTCTTTCTGTAGCGATTTCATCTTTAATAATTAAAAATGTGACTGGTTAAAAATTAATCTGTTTCGATTGCAGATTAACTCTTTTGTTGAAAAAGTTCGAAAATTTAATTTTAGTACGATATTTAACTATTTTCTTAAAAACTGATCTATTTTGTTGAAAATTCGTCTTTTTTTTGTAGAAAATTCATTTTATTAGTGAAAATGCCACTGTTTGGTTGAAAATGAATCCGTTCAAGTTGAGGATTCAAGTATTTTGTTAAAAATTCGTCTTTGCTGATTAAATCCAGCTGTTTATTTATTTTAAATTAATATACTTTTTGTTGAAATATCAACTATTACATTTTTCGTTGAAAATTCATCTTTTTAGGTTGAAAATTCAACTCATTGGTTATGAGTTGAACTACTTTCTTGAGAGTTAATTTTTGTATTGAGAATTAATTCTCTTAAATGAAAATTTAACTACTCAATTTTTAGTTAAAAACTCATATTTTTTGTGTAAAAATTCAACTAATAAGTTAAAAAAAATTTGAAACGAAAAAAATATGAACCAAAAATTAATTAAATAAAATTTGGACTAACATCATATCCATTATACAAAATATTTAGTTAAAAGTTGATGTCATTTGGTTGAAAATTCAGCTATTTGTTTAAAAAAATATGTATTTTGTTGAGAATTCATCTTCTTTGGTAGTAAATAATTCTTCTGTTTTTTGTTCAATTTTCAACCAAAGCGATGAATTTTCAACTAAAATTAATTAAAATTAATTTTTGAGAAAGTACTTGAATCCTCAACCAAAAAAGTTGGTTAATTCTCAATCAAACAGACGCATTCTTAACCGAAAAATATGAAATTTTTACAAGAGATGAATTTTCAACAAAAAAGTTCATTTTTAACAAGGAAAGCTAAATTTTCAACTAGAGTTGAATTTTCATCCATAAAAGATGAATTTTCTACTGAAAAGAGATCAATTTTCATCAAGAGTTGAGCTTTTGAGTTAAAAAGTTGAATGTTTTCGCAAAAATTTGACTTTTAATCCCGAAAAAAGATGAATTTTTAACAAAAAAAGTAATTTTCAAACAAGACAGCTGAATTTTCAACCAAACAGCTGCATTTTTAATCAAAAAAGATAGATTTTCTACCTAAAGAGATGAATTTCTAACAAAAAAGTCAAGTTTTCAAGCTAAAAAGTTAATTGTTTTAGAACAAATTTGACTTTTAATCTCGAAAAGATAAGTTATAAAAAAAAGTGAATTTTCAAACAAGAAAGATTCTTAGAAGATTTCTGAAGAAGGCAAACGATACAAATTTTCAAAAAAAAAAAGTTTAATTTTTAATCAAATAGTTCAATTTTAAAGTAAATGGTCGAAATTCCCAAGAAAAAAGATCGAACTGCAACTAAAAACTAAAAATAGTTGAATTTTCAATAAAATAATTAAATTTTCAACCAAATAATACAATTTTCACCAAGAAAAGATGAATTTGGAATGAAACATATAATGAAAAAAGAATTTAAAAAAATGGAAAATAGGAGAAAGAGTGTGAAGTCTGATATTGAGTAGTATTTTAATACCATATACATATTACTATTGATTTCATACATCGATGGATTAACTTATCTTTTTTTTTTATAGATAAAATCTAAAATGAAATGGATTAAAGTGACTAAAGTGGCCTTTTACTTAAAAAAGTGATTATAGCGATTTTTTCTTAAAAAAGTGACTGAAAAGTGACAAGAATAAAAAGTGACTAAAAGTGACTTAAGTGACTGTGTGGCAGCCCTGGCAATGTACTATAAATATATTAAATACATAAATATATTCATCATATAAAATATCAAAATCATATAGAAGATAATAAAGATTTAATATTCAATTTTTAACCGACAGATAAAAAATATTTAATATTTTTCGGAATTTATGTGCAAATTAGTAAGTTAAAAAAATATACAAAATTTTATTAAATCTTTAAAGATTTTTTACAAATCAATCACCTTTTCAAATGACCGATTAAAAAGAACCCGTCGATTTTAGGGCCTGCAGTGCCCACATTATAAATCATTATTACTAAGCAGATATAATGTTATAAACAAATTAATGGGCAAATGTCATTTTTCGGGATTCGCAATGTTTAGCTCATTGAAATCAATTGTTTTGATATTTAATACCAGACAACTTAATGCTCGATTACGATTTCGCCATTATTAAACAATTTTTATAAACAAATTAACAGTTTGACTATTTTTCAATGAATGGCCTCAATTTTCGTTTAGTAAATCTGCTAAGAATATCTTTTTTACGACTCTTTGTTAAGATACTTGCAAGAACAAGAATGGTTAATTATTTAAACAATTTTTATAAATAAATGCACAGTTGGACTTTTTCCAATAAATAGGCTCAATTTTATTTATGGAATCAACTAAAAGTCTTGCCAATTACTTTTCGCAACGATGTTTTGCAAACTGAGAGCAATTCGTAAAGGTTTAGGCAATTTTTATCAACAAATTCACAGTTTTTACTATTTTTTAATGAATAGGCTGAATTTTTGGTTTGATGAATCAGTTAAAAATATCTTTTCGATGACTCTTTGTTATACTACTTCGAAAATTAACAACAATTGGCAATTATAAAAACAATGTATGATTGTTTGAAGATTTTTTCTAAGAATATTGAAACGATTAACAATTCTTTTCCATTTGCAAAGTATCATAACAAAGAGTCATCGAAAATAATTTTCAGTTGATTCCCTAAAGAATTTTAGCCTATTCACAGCTGTGCATTTTTTAAATAAAAATTGTCTAAATAGTTAATAATTATCAATTTGCAAAGTATCATTGAAAAGAGTAATTTGCAAGACAGTTTTAGTTAGTTCTGCAGAAAAATTGAGCCTCTATTCATGAAAACATAGTAAAACTGTGTATTAGTTTATTAACTTTGTTTAAATAATTAACAATCGTTCTCAGTTCGCAAAGTATATTATAATAGTCATCAGAAAGACATTTTTAGTTGATTACGCAAACATAAATTCAGGCCATTCATTAAAAAAATAGTAACACTGTGAATTTGTGTATAAAAATTGTGATCACAATTTCCAAATCGCAATTATTTTCAATTAATCATAATCGAGCATTAATTTATCTCACATTTTATATAAAACTATGGATTTCAATAAGCTAAACATTGTAAATCCCGAAAAACGTATTTTATACTATTTTAAAATTAAGATGGAAAAGAAATCTATTTTATCATGAATAATTTTATGCAAAATCATAAATTTGTTTATAACATTATATCTGAAAAGCGAAAGTCTCTAGAGGGATGGTTCTTCGGGCAGTTAATATTTGCAATGTAACTAAAATATATTAAATATATAAATATATTTTGAGGCAAAAGCATTTTTAATGGTAAAGGCTCATAAATCTGAACGCATCTAAATTTAAATAAAAGAATGCATTTATTTAAAGAAAAATAAAATCATCTAAAATAGAACAAATTAAATATTCAGTTTTCAATGTACAGATACAAAATATTACACATTTTTTCGGAATTGATATGCAAATTGGATTTTTAAACTAAAAATTATAACATGTTTATCAAATTTTTTAAGTTATAAAAAATATGTGACACACTTTTATAAACATTAAAAAAAAATTAAAATTTTTTTTTCAAATAACAATTTTTTTTAATTAAAAAAAATCCAAATATTTTACATTATCATCTAAGGAGAAAAAATAGGATTCACCCCGTTATCCTGTTTTACCGACAGCAAAACGTAAACAACAACGTTCGATATTCGAACGACGACCGTTACAAGTTCCTTGACACGCTTGACACCTAATGACCTAACTTTAAACCCTTTAAATGCCTTACATTTTTATAAATGCACAAAACTTGTAATAAAATAGTGATTAAATGTCGGTAATTTGACAAAACTGAGACCTTTTGACTTAAAAATTAAAATATAAAAAGCTGATATAGAAAAGTTAGAAATTTGTGATACACGGATCCTAACCTCAAAATGTCCGAGGTGTCATTCACAAACAGTGGCATGGAATCGTTATTAAACGAATCTTTGCAAGAAACTTCAGATCTTAGGAATCAGGTAATTAAATTAACAAACAAAAATGAAGAATATCAACAAAAAGTTCACGTATTGCGTCGTGAATTGGAATCAACGAGTGCAATGTACAAGGAAGTCAAGGAACTCCTGGAGGAATTTTCGTGTCAACAGTCCGAAAAAATCGATCAGAAAGTCCAGGAACTCACGGATAAGTAAGAAGAATTGTTTAACATTTATTTAAATGTGCAACATTTTGTTTTTAAATTCTTAAAAATGTATTACGAAAATTTTAAAGGTAAAAATGGTTTTAATTGTTTTAGAGTTAAATTTCAAATTTTCTCAGAAAAAGTATAGTTTATCGTATTTCTATTGAAAATATCGATTCAATAACACTTAAAAAAATTATTTTTATAGTTTTTTTTTTATATAATGCTTCAAGAAATTCCAGAAAGCTTTCACGAAAAATCTTTTTCCATGAACTTCGGACTACTTGAATATTTAGGTGAATTATGAAAAAATTAACGCAAATTTTATTTAAAGAGTAGTATTTTTAGGGGAAAAATGACATAATTTTATTTTTTACGGCAGCTTGTAGTGCAATCTAAACTCTTTTAAATTCCTGTAAGAAACTTGAACATTTTAAAAAAATTCCCAAAATGACGTAAATTTTTTAATAAAGGCTACCTTTGATTTTTTTTTCTTTTTCCTCAGATTCATAGTAATATGAAGGGGATATCCTCTAAGTTTCGTCCTCGCTAAACTATTCCTTTATACAGAAAAACTGATTTTTTAAAATATAAAATTATTTTATTTTTAAATATCAATTCTTTTCTTAAACATTAGTTTTATGTTATACATTTTTTATGTTATAAAAATCCTAAATGTTGAAAAATATCTAAAATATAATTACCGAACTGGAAAATTTCTGGAACTTAAAATTACCGATAAAAATAAAATTACCGAAAATATGTCGTAACGAAATTAAAATATTCCGAAATTAAAAGTTAACGAAACTAGAAAAATTCAGAAATTTCAAATTTCCGAAACTTTGAAACCAGAATTTTCAAAATTCAGAAATGATAATGAATGATAATGAATTTTGGAAAATTATGAAAAGTTTGGGATGATTGAGTTACAAGTTTCGTAAACTTAAGATAATTTCAGGAAAATTCAGTTATATATTTCGTAATTTTCAGTTACAATTACGGAATTTTCCGATACATTGTATCTGAAAATCCCGAAACAAAAAAGTTTTAAGTTTGGAGTACCGAAATTATTATGCCGTTACATGTAACAGAAAATTACGAAACTTTTTTCGTAATTTAAGGTAAATTTTAGGAAATTCCGTTACATTTTCGTAAGTTTATGAACATTTCGGACTATTCAGTTAAACATTTCTTAAAATTAAGGTGCCTTTACGTAAAATTATTGGAAATTTCGTAACATTTTCCGTTACTTTTGTAACGTTATAAGTTCGTAAATTCCAGAATATTTCTAATGGTGTCAATTTAGAGAATATACAGGTACAGCATTTAGATTTTAAATAAGAATCTCTCAATATTTACCAGTCTAAAGGAACATCATTTAAAACAGTTAAATAAGAAAATTGATAAAATTACGATTGTTGCTAATCTCTTTTGATTAATTTTACTTCTTTACTGGTTTTGCCATTTTTGGTACTGAGCAAAGTAAGAAGTAAAATGAATTAAAACAGAACAGCAACAATCATAATTTCGTCAATTTTTTTATTTAAAATATAAAATATCTTATATTTCTAAATATTGCTTAATATTGTTTAAAAAAGAATTGATATTTAAAAAAACTAATTTCATATTTAATCTTGAAAAAAATCAAGAAGAAAATCAAAGGTGGTCTTTTTGAGAAAATTTACTTTTTGTTTTTTTCTACAATCTTACGCAATTTTTGGTATTTTTTTTTAATTTTCAAGTTTCTTTAAGGAATCTGAAAGAGTGTAAAACAAAGTAATTGAAAGTAAGTAATTAAAGTAATTCAAACGGAAAATCCGGCCTGTAGATTGAAAGTTGAACTACAAGCTACCGTAAAGAAAATTAAATTATGTCAATTTTTTCCCCACAATACGACTTTTTATAGAAAATTATAATTAATATTTTTATAATTCACCTAAATATTCAAGTAGTCCTAAGTTCATAAAGTTTTTATTCTGAAAAACAAAAAATACATGTCTCATATTTTTCCTTGGAACACAATATATTTTAGCCCTGAACAATTCCGTGAAAAGCGGTACATTACAGTTAATCCCAAATTTAATAGTAATTAAGCAATTTATATTCTTGAATAAATAATTCTAATCAGTTATTATATGCATATTTTAGACACAATCACGAAAGAAAGCGTTACGAGGCTCGCATAGATGAACTAGAAGATGATTTAATCTCGAAATTAAACGAAAATTCTGAAATGCGAAATGAAATCGTAGAATTGAAAATAAAAGTAAAAATGCCAGCCATACAAGAAAATTCAGTTTACGAGGAGGAATCAGAACACCAAGAAAATAAAATAACTGAACTCATGACACTTTTGCAAGAAAAAACCGATAAGCTCCTTGAGTGCGAAGAAACTTGCAAATATCTTGGAACTCAAAATTCCGAAATGCAAGACATAATTCAGGTAATTAATAAAATTGCTTATATAAATGTTGTGTCTAAATCAGCTTTAATAGTAAAGATTTTCAGGGTTTAAAAATAAGAGTGCAAGAAAAGGACCAAGTAATCGAAATCACTCAGGAAGAACTTGCAGAATGTCGTACAGAGTTAAATGCTCTGAAAACTGCCCCTGTTGCTGGATCTAAAAAAGGTATGCAATTTTCTAAAATAAACTTGAATAAATGATGTAAATAAAGCAGACCAATGTGATTATAATACAATTATTTATAGGGAATTCTTTATTCGCGGAGGTGGAAGATCGCCGACAAGTAATGATGGAAAAAATGAATTCGATGCGGGCCAGTTACCACGAAATGAAGCGATCCTATCTTTCCAAGGAGAACGAAATCAAAGCTTTAAAAACCGAAAGAGCTGCCTTAATTAGAAAATGGGAGGATTCATCTGTCGAGGCTGTCGAGCAAGAAACTGCGCTTGTTGATGCTTACAAAAACAGAATCGCAGATTTGGAGAAAAAACTTAAGGAAGAACAGAAAAAGCATAAGCAGTTGCAGAATGAAGTTCAACAACCTGGTTCCAATATAAGGTAGATTCGAGTAAAACTTGAATTCAAATTCACACTTTTTTCAACAAATGTTCTCTACACTGTATATTAAATAAAAATCATTTCCAGTTATTTCCAATCCTTGCTGAACTCGAAGAAGAAAGAAGTCGAGGAACTCCGTACGCAAATTGAAGACAATGCAATTCGAACTTTGCTCGAGGAGGAAAAGTCTTACAAATTTGGAAAGCGGTTAAGATACTGGAGATATAAGGCTATGTCGTTAGAGGTTCGTTTCTTTTAAATCACAAGAAATTAAAAAAATATATTGACAATTATTTTAGCAAATAAAAGGTGCCTCTTCTAATACTTGTACTAAAAAGTATTCCTTTTTATTTTAAACAGGCGAACCTTTTAGCAGTTCAAAGTCAACTACAAACGGATCCAAATGCATCTTCTATGGAAATTCTGCACCTGATAAGGAAGCAGATGAGCGAAAAAACTCTGAAAGCAGATGCCGAAATTGATGAGGAATTCGAATTGAGCTTGAAGCCACAAATAGTAGACGAAACCAAAGTCTCACTCGACAGTTTGATCCGACCGAAATCATATTTGCCTCCGAATATGGACTCCACAGACAGTTCAGAAATGTCTCTCACGAATATCGTAGATGATACAAGAATCACGTCAAGTCAAAGCCTTTCGAACCGGAATCAAAATTCGAATAAAATATCTTACACCCTAAACCGCACGGCCGACATGTCGATGACGGAAGTAATTGAAACGGAAAATTCGGACTGTAAATTGAAAATTGAATTCGAAGAAGAGCTCGCAAACTTTTTACCGACTTCTGCAAGTTCTTGTTTACAACAAAATGCCGAATCAAATATGCAACTTGTTCCATTTAACCCAGAGTCTTACTCTAATAAGGAGAATGTTTCTACTGCAGGTCCAGAGTCTTGCTCTAATAAGGAGAATATTTCTACTGTGGGTAACGCTTCGATATTGAAATCAGCTTTGTCGAAAACAGGGAAGAAAGGACTAGACGAAATTAAGGAAAAAAAGGCTCTGCGATTTACAGAAGACACGAGCGATCCAAAAGAAGGTTTGTTCAAACGATTGAAGAATCAGCAGAAGAAATATCCTGTCCTTTTTATTTCTAGCAAACCGAGTAATTGATTTTAGAATTGAATTTTAGCTCCTGGATAAATAAAATATATTTATGTAACGGATTTACTGATAAGATAATAAACCTATTTTTAGAAAAATGCATTGAGCTTTCAAATTTTTATTGTTTCAGATTGAAATAATTCAACTTATAACTCTTAAAAATTTGGAACTCTGCAATGTTTAATGTTTGAATTTTTCCAGAATGTCCACAAGACGGATGATTTTAAATTCCCATTTATCTCCCGGTCAATTTTTCATTTTGTTGGTCAGGGAATTATAATTATTTTTGAATTTTTTGCCCTGTTTTATGTCACAATTTTAGTTCTTTTCGAAAATTCACCTTTCCAAGTCAGAATCATAATTCTTCTCGAAAATTTCCTCTTCCAATTAAGGGCAACCCAAGAGAGTATGAAAATTAATAAGTCAAGGAATGTATTTGTGATGGATATGAATTTTACACGTTAAAGGTCGGGTGACAAACAAAAATATTTTAAAAATATATGCAGAATAGATACAAATATTGGAAAAATTAATATTTTCACAATTTATATGATTTTGACTTCAGCGTTTCAAAATATCCTCTCATTTCATAGTATGATAAATTAATATGGAGCGTTACCGGATATTTTATAAAAAATATTACGCCAAAATAATGATCATTATTACTTATTATTTGGAATCAATGTTGATAAATCGATTTTTAACTATATTAAAATCTCCATGAAACCAAAAGTGACTAATTTCTAACCCAAAAAGTGATTCCCGGTGAATTTTTAAGAATTCAGGATAAATGCATAAGACTTCAAAATAATTAAAGTTAAATTAAAAAGAAATAAAATGAATTGGAAAAAATAAAAAAAATCCGAAAAGTTCTATTGATTTCACTAAAAGTGGAGTGAATTCAGAGGAATTTTAGGGAAATGAAAAGAATTCTATGAAATTAATCAAAATAAAAATTCAGGGCGAGTTTAAAAGACGTCAGGATGAATTAAACAAAAACTAAAAAAATCCATTGAATTGAGTAGAACTGAAAGAATTTAAAAGAATTCAAGATAAATTAATAATAATTCGAGGTGAATTCAATTGAATTGCAACAAATATTTCAAAATATTGGAAACCCTGCGAAATCCCTCACTTCTTGTGAATAAAATCTTTAAAATCTAATAAATATTATAAAATTCCGTAAAATTACTTAAAATCTGATATTTCCTGAATTTTTCTAAAATTTATTTAAATACCTTGAGAGCTTTCAGAATCCCTTAAAAGCTTTTAAAATCCCTTAAAATAATTAAAATCCTCGGAAAACCTGATAAAATCCCTTAGAATAAATAAATATATATATAAATAAAATATATAAAAATATTTTAAAATCATTTTAATCCTTTGAAGTTTTTTAAATCTCTTGAAAATGCCTTAGAATCTTTTAAAATAACTTAAAATATTTGTAAATCCTTTCAAATCCCATGAGGTTACTGAAATCAATTGAAAATTCCTTGTAATTTTTAAAAATACCCTAAATTCTTTAAAATGCTTTCAAAACCCTTAAAATCATGGACATCCTCAGAAATCTTATAAAATCCCATAGAATGTTTAAAAATATCCTAAAACCTTATAGATTCTATTAAATCGTTCCATATCTTCCGAAATTCTAGGAAATTATTTCAAATTTCATGAAATTTTTTTTTATCGCTTACAAAATTTCAAACCCGTTGAAATCTCTTAAAATTATTGAAATCAATTAAAAATACCTTTAAACCTTATAAAATTGTACAAAAACTTTGGAAATATTTCGAAACATTTGAAAATCTTTGAAATCCTTCAATTCTTGTAATTAAATTCTGTGAAATCCATTAAAATATTATAAAATCCCGTTAAATTACATGAAATTCCCTGACTTTTGCAATTTTTTTTCTTCCAAATTTCTGACTTTTCATGACCAACAAAATTCCCTGATATCCAGGTTTTCCCTGAACTGCGGCCACCCTGGTACTTTTTTATTTCTAATTTCTAAACGAAGGCGTCTCAAATATTGAAACTTCACTAAATTGTACTTTGACATAAGTACTTTACTGAAACAATTTAAGAACATTTTTATAAAGTTTTTATATTTTTACCTTAAAGCTTAAATCTTTCTCTCATTGATAAGAAAAAAAAACATTGACAATTTCAGATAAATACTAATTTACGAGTTAAAGTGTACACCGGATCTCAAGATTTCAAAGACTCTAAAGACTTTAAAATATAATTATTTTTTTTTAAATAGCATCACTTATATTATCTTTATTATGGAAAATAAAGTTTTTTTCATGGTTCGTTTCGTAATTAAAGAAACCGAAAGTGAAAATATAAAAAAACGTATAATATTCATTTTAGTATCACTGAATGAAAAATCCCGATCACTGAATCAAATTATCGCTGAACACAATTCCTGGCCTGGTCTATTCGTATAGCCAGTCGAACGAGAATATAGTGGCTATTCGCACGGCCGGCCGTACGAATTGTACAGTGCTAGTTTTTCGTTAGACCAGTTTGCAAAGTACTTTCCCAATTAATATTTTCCTTGAACAATTGTATATTTCTAATTATTAAAATGTAATTTAATTATTAAATTCTAATTCATTATTAAATAGTATAATTATGTTATGAATAGTAAATATGGCATTTTTGCCTTTTCTTCGTTAGTGTACATTACGGTTAGTAGCAGAACCATATCCGTACAGAGCGCAAGATTTGATTTAGATAATTTAACTTTTTGTTTGCGTATAATAAATTTTCAAATGCTTCATATTTAATTCCCAGGGAAAAAATTTTGTTGATTTAACAAAATACTTGATTGATCCAACAAAATTGTTTTGGTTTAATTAACCAAATACTCCATCTACCAAAACGTTTGCTTGAAGTAACCAAAAAATAAACTGGGTCAACCAACTATATTTGTTGTCTACATAATAACCATATTCTATGAGGAAACCAACAAAAAAGTGATTGATTCAATCAAGTCGGTTTCTGAGTGTTTAAATTATATTTATTCGTTTAAAAATATACTACTTTTTCATAAAATTATTTAAAAACAACATTGAAAAAAATTAATTACAAATTTACATAATGGGAATTTTTAAATTGGCTCGGGTAGTACGTTCTTTTAAAAGTTGTTTAAAATTTTAGCTTTCAATTCATAAACTAATGTTTGCTGTTTAAAATTTTCTATTGATTGATTAACTACGAACGAAAGTTACAATCAAACTACGTATTTTTAAGCAACTTTATGATCAATTCAACTAGTTTTACATAGAATATACCATATGCCATACCGCTATATCTTATAGGATTATGATGGTGTTTTATTTTATACTGAAATTACAAGTGATGATCCATATTTTAAACAAAAAATAAAAATATGACTACTCAAAAAAATGGTTTAGTTATATCTAGTAAATTATTGAAAATATTACACACGTTTTATGTTAAAGCTTTTCGCTACAAATTAGCATTTTCAGAAAATAATTTTAATCTAAAATCATAAAGTTTCGAGGACTTGAAATTTCTAAAAATGTCAGGCTGTGTTAGTTTTTTTTACCGTAAATTATCATTTTTAAACAGAAATCATTATCATGATTCCAAATGTTCAACAATTTTGGGTTATCTTACCGCTTTACACGGGAAATGGGTATTTCTAATCATAAATTTCAAAGGTGAAATTTTGTTCAACAATTTACGTTTTTCGGGCTTATTATCATTTTTTTTACCAGAAATTGACATTTTCAAACAAAAATGATTAGATTTTGAAGTTTCATAATTTTTTAACAATTTCAGGTTACACTCGCGTTTCACACCGAAAATTGGTATTTTCAAACGAAGATCATTGTAATTTGAACCAGATTTAGAGTCTTTTAACAATTTTGCATTATGTTAATGTTATTCGTCGGTAATTCGTATATTAAAAAAAAAATAGATTTCAAAAAAGATTCACAATTTTTAATAATTTTAGGTTATGTTCCCGTTTTACACCAGAAAACAGTATTTTTAGTAAAAATCATTAGATTTACAAAAATATAATTTTTTTGTATAATTGTAGGTTAAGCTAGCAACTTAAATATATATATATGTCAAAGCAGATTGATCATTTTTTAACAGTTTCAGGTTATATTAACGTTTTTCACATGAAATGGGTTATTTAAAACAAAAATCATTACATCTCAAAGAAAAATTACAATTCTAAACAATTTTCTTATGTTAGTTTTTTTAAATTATTAGTATCTTTAGTAAAAAAATATTATATTTCGAAGAATATTTACAATTTTTGAAACAAATTTAGGTTATGTTGATGCATTTTAACTGAAATTGGTATATTTTTAAACAAGGATAATTAGATTTAAATCAAATGATTTATATTTAAAATAAGAGAATTTACAAGCCTAAACAATTTCGGATTCTGTTAGTGTTTTTTTCGGAAATAGACATTTTAATTAAAAAACCATTAGATTTCAAAGAATTTTCATGATCTTTTAACACTTTAAAATTACGCTGGGGCTTTTAATCGAAAATTTGTATTTTTAAACAAAAATCATTATAAATTAAACAAAATTTAGAATATTTGAACAATTTTTTGGTTTATTGCAGTGTGTTTCGTCGAAAATTGGTATTTTTAATGTAAGAAAATTAGATTTTAAAGAAGATTCACAACTTCAACAATTTTAGGTTATGTTGGCGTTTTCCACCAGAAATCGGTACTTTCAGTAAAAAATCATTAGATTTCAAAAAAAAAAAAAGATTAAATTTGCTTGTACAATTGTAGGTTCAACTAGCGGTTTTCAATACAGATTTCAAAGAAGATTTACAATTCTGGAACAATTAAAGATAAAGTTAAAATTTTGCACATTAAACCGGTTATTTTAAACACAAATCATTAAATTTCAAAGAAGAGTTACAATGTGGAATAATTGATTCTTACGCTATGTAGGGTGTTTTTCGCCTGTAATTATTGGTATTAAAAAAAATAGATTTCAAAAAATAGTTACAATTTTAACAGCTTTAGGTTATTTTGGTGTTTTTAAACTGAAATCGGTATTTTTAAAGAAAAATCGTTAGAATTAAATCCAATGGTGTTTGTTTAAATAATAAAATTTACAGGCTTGAACAATTTCGGATCATGTTAGTGTTTTTCGTTAGAAATTTACATTTTTATTTAAAAATCATTATATTTCAAAGAAGACGGATAATTTTTTAACAAATTACAGTCACGTGTGCTTTTTTAATCGAAAATCGGTATTTTTAAACAAAAATCATTATAATTTGAACAAGATTTAGAATGTTTAAAATTTTTATATTATATTAGTGTTTTTCACAAAAATATTATATATTAATTCTGAAGGTAACATATCTATTTTCATCAATTATCAAAAATGTTGTCCTAGCATATCTTTTCTATTATTTTAGATAGTATATACTTAAAAATAATAAAAATGTTGTTTTAGTGTTAATTTAAAAATTGCGTGAGACAAAAAAAAATAATAATACACATCGCGTATGTTTTCTAGTTACTTAAAATACCAATACACGAATAAAAAATGTAGTTCACTCACCTCTGTATTTTCAAACTTTGTGAGCAAAACGATATTTCCATCTTTGAGTCTGGATTCAATGTGCTTCGGCAGAATTGGATTATTTGCTAGTCTTGAGGGGAACTGGTACTGTATTTTCTCGGCCCAAGATTTCTTTTGTCTACTAAGCGCAATTTCGTCTCCAAGAACTCTCATTTTCCATCTGAAGTCGTTGACTTCGGAATTCTTGAGAGCTGAGAATTCATGCAACCCTTTTCCGATCAGAAGACCGATTTGCGAGTCTAGATTTCTGTCTCCTTTCACTCCCTCACGCTCAATTACTTTCAGTACTGAGCAAAAAGGCTTTATATCGCACAGTCTTCTGGTTTCATCTCGCAACTCCTCTGCTTCTGCGTTTGCATTAATACAGGAGAAAACGTAGGAGGATGCATCTTTTAAAGTTCCGTGCAGAGGGTACTTGCTTGCTTCGTCCCACAGGTCCTGCATATTTTAAAGTGCATTAGAAAATGGCCTTTACTTCGAAATTTAGATTTAATAAAAGAAAGGAATTTTATGGTTTTGACGATTGTTAATTCATTTATCAGGGCTTATTATGACGATTAATACAATCACAGAGAGTGATTAGTTTAACGAATAGGTGCAGGTAAAAATTCCCTAAACTACAAGAACTGGGTATTTCCAGGATATTTCCCCACTTTGGTGAGATATTTATTTTTCAATTTACTGATACTATGCCGAATTTCGATTAGTAATAAAAAACAGGCATCAAATAAATTTATTTTTCAATTTTTCTTATTTCAGGGTTCACAGCGCAAAAGAAGCTCAAAAAAGAGGAAAAAGAAACAATATTTTTATAAGAAATGTTGTGTTTTTAAATAACATTTTTTCAAGAAATAAGGGCAAAATAGGGGAGATTTTGAACATTTATTTTTACATTTAGAAAAGAAAAAACCATTTTTTTCATAAATAACTAAACGCGCGTGTAGTTTTTCGACTTGTGAAATATGTATTATCAATTTGTTTTTAGGATTATACCTATAAATATAATTTTCCTACGATTCTTGAGAAAATTCAAAAATATTTTTGAAGATTGCAGATACGACAAATCAAAATGAAAAAAAAAGTTAATTTTCAACGAAATAGTTGAATTTTCAAATAAGATGAATTCTTAACGAAATATGTAATGCACGGTTGATATTCCAACCAAAAAAGATTTTAATTTTAAATAAAAAACAATTGAACTCATCCAAAAAGACAAATTTTCCAAAGAATAGTTGAATGCTCAACCAAAAAAGATTCATTTTTAAGCAGTTGCATTTTTAAACAAAAAAGATTAAATTTTAAACCGAAGAGATTAATTTTCAACTAAAATTATTAATCTTTAACCAACAAAATAAACTATGAAAAATATGACGTAAAATGTAATAGCTGATATTTCAATGAAAAAAGATTTTTATTTTAACTAAAAAAACAGTTAAATTCATCCAAAAAGACGAATTTTCAACAAAATAGTTCATTACTCAACGAAAACAGATTAATTTTCAACCAAAGAATGACACTTTTAACCAAAAAAAGATTAAATTTTTATCAAAAGAGATGAATTTTCAATCATATTTTGAACTGACTCGAATTATACCTAATATTTTGAAAAGTCTTTCGAAATTAAAAAAAATGCCTTAAAACCGTCCACAATTTTTACATTTTTAGAAATCTTTTAAAATTTGCTTTAAAAATTAATTTTTCAATATTAAAAATCAATTAAAATTTTCCCATGAACCTTAAGAAAAGTTTTTTTGTTTGTTTTTGATTTTCAAAATTCTGTAAAATTAAAAAAATTGACTCAAAATCTTTTAGGTTTGAAAATTCAATTGGTTTTATAGAAAATGTATATTTTTGGGTTGTAAACTCAAATTTTTAGTCAAAAATGCGTTTTTTGGCTTGAAAACTCAACATTTTGGATTAGATTTTTTTATTGACTGAAAAATCTTTCTTGGTTAAAAACTCAATACTTTTGTTGCGAATTCTTCTCTTTGGCTTGAAAATTAGTCTATTTTCGTTAATGATTTGAATAATTTGTTAAGAATTCGTATTATTGGTTTAATGCAACTGTTTTTTATTGAGAATTAAAACATTTTTTTGTGAAAATGTGATCTATTACACTTTCCGTTGGAAATTCATTTTTTTATCATCACTTTGGTTGAAAATGGAAATATTTTGTTGAAAATTTCCCTTTTCTTGGTTGAAAATTAATTATTTTGATTGAAAATGTAATTTTTCCATTTTTTGTTCAAAATTCATCTTTTGTGTTGAAAACTCAATGTTTGTTTTAGACCTAAAAAAAAATTTTCAATAGTCAGGGAAATGAAAAGTTCGTCAGGGAAAAGTCAGGAAATTTCGAAATTCTGATTTTTTAGAAACCCTGATATTGCAAATTTGATTACTCGATACCGCTAAATTTGGATTTTGAAATATTGATTTAATCATTAATTAAAAAATTTGATCAGCAGGTTTGAAATTAATTAACTTTTCTTAAAGAAAATTAAATTAACAAAGTACTTCAATATTTTAAGCGCTTTTGAATAACGAACACCAACTTAAAATTTGTCGCAACCAAATGTAAAACCTCACATCGATTTTTGAGAAATTTTTAACTCTTCAAGAGATATGCATCTCCAAAAATATGGAAAAAACATCTGAAGTATCGATTTTAAAGTGAAATTTTTATCATACCACAGGATCAAAAAGTAAGAAAGGAGGTCCAACTTTGGATTGAAGAAGCAAGAATTAACCTTAACATAGGGGGTAAGATTTAGTTTTCAAAAATAATTATTTCAATTTAATAATGCAATGAAAATATTAAAAAATGACAATTGGTTTTGGTTAAAAAGAAAAAATTTTTACATTAATAAGTCTTAAATTTTTGTCAGTTTTATTATGCACACAAATGTGACATTCTTTGTCACTGCCCTTCGACTGAAACTCAATTCTTATTTATGTGTGTGAATTTGGTAACATTCTTTTCTTCAAGTTTTTCAAATTACCCAATCGGCATTGAAAAAAAGCGACAACAATGTTTTTTTAGTATTTGTTTTTAAGATTAAATGATCATAATATTCCTACGATTCTTGAGAAAATTCAAAAAGATTTTTGAAAATGTTAGATAATTCAAAAAAAAAATTTCAACAAAAAAGTTGAATTAATTTTTAACCAGTTGTATTTTTAACCAAAAAAACATTAAATATTTTCCAAGAGAGACCAATTTTTTTACAACAAAGTTTAATTTTTTAACCCGAAAATATTAATTTTCAACAACAAAATTAATTTTTAAGCAAATGGTTGAATTTTCAACCAAATACAGGTATTTATACCAGGAAGATTAATTTTCTACCAAAAAAGACGAATTTTGAATTAAAATGATGAATCTTCAACAACAAAAATGACTTTTTAAAAAAGTACTTCAACTTTTAACCAAGTAGTTGAATTTTCATCCAAAAAATATGAATTTTCAACTAAAAATGCATTAGTTGATATTTCAAACTAAACAAATTTTAATATTAAATCAAAAATAGTTGAATTCATAAAAAAACTAATTTCCATCAAAACAGTTTAATCATTAGGCAAAAAAGATTTTAATTTTTAACCAAAAGTTTGCCTGATGACTGTTTATTTTCTAGTATTCTTTATTTCCTTAAAGGTTATATAAATATAATTTTACTAGGCTTCTTGAAAAAATTAAAAAAGATTTTTGAACATTTCAGATATGTCTAAAAAGTATCTAGAAAATTTCTATGAATTTTATTTTATAGGATTTTACATTTGTTTTGAAAATTTTGATTAGTTTAAAAGATATTTAAGACTTTTTGACGCTTGGAAAAAATTTGAGAATATTTCATAAATGTTCGGAAATCTTTCAAAGTTTAAAAATATTTGTTATCTCTTCAAAATGTCAAAATTTCCTTAAGATTTTTTGAAATTTTTATTATTTTTGAAATTGTTTAAAAACTTTTAAATATATTTCGAATTAATTCAAATTTTTCCTAAAATTTGGAATAAATTTTGCAAAAGTAAAAAATTTTCTTCGAATCTTCCAGATTCTTTTTTTATACATTTGGAAACCATACAAAAATTTCCGAGAAATCTTAAGACATTTTTTTTTAATTCTCTTGAAATCTTTGAAAATTCTTAAAAAGCTTCTAAATTTTTTGCTCGAAATCTTGAAAAATGTACATTTTTCTTTAAATACAATAATTTTTGTTTCCTTTCAAAACTACTAAATATCTCTTAAACTTATTCGATTTTTTTCTAAAGTTTTGTAATAGTGCAAAATTGAAAAATTTTGCTTTGAAATCTTCTACATTCTTTTCCGAGATTTTAGGAAATCATTTGAAATCTTTTTAAATCTTCTCTTTAAATTAATTTGAATTTTTGTTTTTAATTTTCCCTGGAATTTAAAAAAAATCATTATCTTAAAAACTTCAAAATCTTTAAAAAGCTTCCAAGTTTTATTTAAAAATCTTAAAAACTCTACATTTTGTTTAAAATTTGTCGGTACGGTACCAACCATTTTTTTGTCGTTGCCTACAGTCTATACATTTTGTAAACTAAGATATTTTAATTTTTTGTCCATAATTTCATTTTTCTTATCTCTTTAAATGTGTGAAAAAGTTAACAAATTTAGCCTGGTAGAAAAATGTGGAGAACAGAATCATTTCCCAATATTAAAAAATAATAAAAATTAAAATCTTCTCTTTCATCAATAATGCTTGGAAACATTAACAAATAATTTTTGTCGTCAAACAGAATTACTTATTTGGAAATTTTGATCGACTAAATTGATGATGCAGAAAATTCTTGATCTTTGTTAATACATAAATACATATAACCTCATTTAATATAGCCGAGGGGTTATGAATATAATCCTTTTATCTTTTTTTAAACATTTTGTCAAAAAGTTAATAACAGAATATTGTTGCCTTTATTATTAAGCAATCATTTACAATTTTTAGTTTCTCTTTCAGAAATAAATTTTTAGAATTAAAATGCCTCATTTGGAAATTACAATTTACAAAATTCGAGAAAATTCAAAAGGACAAAGTGAAAATATTCACTTTAATTTAAATGCACGCAGTATGCAACCAATTAGGTAGTCAACAACAATGAGTGCGAGATTTTCGATAATTTCGTTCCACCTATTTTTTTAAGATAGGACAAGTAGCAACAGCGCGCAAGGCTCGCGCGTGCTTTCTCACATCTCGAGAGAGGTGATTAATTTCGTTGATCATTGAATCTTCTTATAGACGTTTTATATATTTCTGTTCAGAATAGACAAACATTTAAGATCAACATTTTTTAATTGTTTAAATGCTTCATTTATCATTCGTTTTGGAAAATTTAAAACCGTTTATCCATTAACCTTAATTTTGATAGAAGCTATAATATTAAAATAAGTTAAAAACAAAACCTTATTGTTTTAATAGTTTCAAAGCAAATGTTCACATTATTTTAAAATTTGTCAATTGAATTAGTATGGAAAAACAATGCTTTTTCAGATATCTACACTTAAATCTTCAAAAAATCTCTGGCCTCTGAATACTTATTTAATAAGAATTAGAAGAATTTTTAACATTTAAACTTTTTACATAAATAAATAAATATATATATACTTATATAATATTTTTAAGGGAATATGATATTCTATTTTTCTTTAAAGATTGCAGTTGAAAAAAAGTCTTTTAACTCTCGTTGACTACTTACATATCATGTTATGTTTTTTAAAAGGAAAAAATTAAATTTTCTATTTAAAAGTGTATCCTCAACAAAAAATGTAATACACACATGATATTTCAACCAAAAGACAACCAAAAGAATTCATCTCAAAAGAGACAAATTTTCAACAAGATGGCTGAATATTAACCCAAAAAAATTCATTTTTACCAGTTGCATTTTTAAACAAAAAGGATGACATTTTTCCAAAAGAGACGAATGTTCTACAAAACAGTTCAATTTTTTAACATGAAAATATAAATTTTCAACTAAATAGATGAATTTTCTACTAAGAAGATTATTTTATACCGAAAAATGTTGATTTTTAACGAAATAGTTACATTATCAAATGAAGAGATTAATTTTCAACTGAAAAAGACTACTTTTCAACCAGTTGCATTTTTAACCAAAAAAAAAAGACAAATTTTTAACAAAATAGTGGAATTCTCAATGAAAATAGATTAATATTCAAACCAAAAATACAAATTCTCAACCAAATAGTTGAATTTTTAACCATAAAAAATTTCACCAAAATTATAATTTTAGGGCATAAATAATTTTGAATACAAATTAAAAATTCCTTTTTTAATTTTATTTGTTCATTTGTTTTCAAGATTATATAAATATATAATTTTCCTAAGATTCTTGAGAAAATTCAAAACAATTTTTGAAGATTTCAGATATGTCGAAAAAGTAAAAAAAAATATTTTTCAGGATTTTGCAAAATTTTAGGAAAAATTCGAGTCAGTTTAAAAGATATTTAGTACTTTTATAAGTTTGAAAGATCTTTTAAACTGACTCGAACTCCTAAAATTTTGAAAAATTTCTCAAAGTAAAGAAAATTGTCCTTAAATATTCCAGATATTTTCATAGTCATAAAAAATTTTCCCAGGAATCTCAATAAAAGTTTTCTCTTTCCTTGAAACCTTTCAAACTTCCTAAAAAGCTTGGAATTTTTTTTCGAAATCTTCAAAAATTTACATTTTGTTTTAAATTTATGGAAATCTTTTTAAATTAAAATTTGTTTTAACCAATTTCAAATCTTTTAAACCTTCTAAATATAATTTAAAATTATTCGCATTTTTTTTCAAATTCTGAAAAATTAAATGAATTGCCTTCAAATCTTGCAGATTGTGCTATGACAATTTTGAAAAATCTTTTTAAATTTCTCTTGAGCTTATTTGAATTTTGTATTAAACTTTGTGATCTTGCTAACTGAAAAATTCTGCTTTAAAATCGTCCACATTCTATTCCGAAATTTTAGGAATTAATTTAAAATGTTTTGAAATTTTTGTAATTTTTCTCTTAACATTTATTTTTCAAAAAAGGAAATCAGTTTAAATTTTCCCAGGAATTATAAGAAATGATTTTTATCTTGAAACCTTTTGAAATCCTTAAAAAGCTTCTTTTTTTTCGAAATCTTACAAATCTACACGGAATCTACATTACACTTTGTATATCAAAAAAATTGATTATTATCATTAATATATTATTTAGATAACCTTACATTTCTGATAAACCTGAAGTTTTCGGATTTCTTTTTTTAACGGAAAAAAAATAAAGCTCCATCTAATCATGAATGCGGGTTTCCTGCTGACAACAATAGTTCCGAGATAATTTGGAGATATTAATCAAAAATGGCGCCACGCACTTTTTAATAATTGGATTCTAGTTTGGATAGAATAATTTTGTAGACGGAAAGCGAAAAATCATTCTTATAGTTCTTACGTACATTTACTAATTTCGGGGAATTTCCCGCGTAATTCAAGTATTTTATTTTCAAATATTGTACATTTAAAGAGGAAAGGGGAAGTGTTTTGAGAATAGGGGAAAGACTGTGAATCCTGTTATTTGCTCAACTTACAAACTGAAATCCTGGACTATTTTCCATTATATCGACATTTTAAAATAAATGAAAAGAACACGGTTTTCAAATCTAGAAATAGAGGAATAAAATAAAATTTATCCTCTTGAACATGAATCTAAAAATATTTAGACTGTAGCTTTCCACACAGTAAAAAAACATAAAAATTGAAAATTCTTGGAAACATTTTCAAGAGCCAAATTTAAATCTTACAAAACAGTGATGAGGTATAAATAAAATCAGTGAAACATTGTTTGCTTCCAATGAAAAAAGAATTCTTGTTATTTCATTTTAATAACGAAGGAACTATAAAGATAGATGAAAAAACGACTTTCCTATTCTAATAAACTAAAATAGGAAATTCTCTGAAGTAAACAAACAAAACCGTAAAAATCAAAGTTTGCCCAGAATATTTGCAAGCTACTGCAATTTAAAAATGAGAAAACAGCAAAGACGCAGCATAAATAAAAGCTGTGAAGTCTGAACTCTAATTTAAAATAAGAATTCCTACCTCTTTGATTTCAGTGAGAGTTGTATTGCGATTAGTCTCCAATGGGATGACGACTCCATTTGGCATAAGACACGTGAGCTCAACAACTTCTGTTGGAGTCTTTGTCCAAAAGTTGTAAGTGTACGCACTAGGTGTATGAACCATGATGTGTGCTTGTTTTTCCAATCGAGGTACCAAAATTTAATTACCAGTCCACGTTGGACTGTCGCCTATGACTCACAGCAGGGGATAAACACTTCCAGGAACGAGTGTTCCATATTCCTAACCTCGATTAATTCAGTCTTTGCTCTCGTTTTCGCAAAAAACCTGCTTTGTTTTCATTATGTAAGCCAAAATCTGCACGATGTAAATCATGTAAATGTCAAAGTATTTTTTTACAGGTTTTCCTGATGCCGAGCACATTGATCCAAATTTCTTATCCCAAATCGCTCAAATTGTAATCACTCAAGGCACGACGAATCCCCGCTTTTTCACGCACTGGAAAATTCACTACAAGGCTGATTTCTCACAAGAGTCACTTGAGATGCAATGAAAAATAATTATCACTGCACACAAAAACAACATGAGGCGGCCATTACATATTTACATTCCACGACAAAACGAGATGAGCAGTTTTCCCCCACTTTCCCTAGAAAAGTTGCCAGAATTCTCTAGATTATAATTTAGAGTCTGGCCGCCAGGCGCGCAAGAGGCTAACGCACTACGCCTTATCAGCCCCGTGACACTCTGAAATGAAAGTGACGGAAATGTTGAGTGTGGCCGAGGGTGGCACTGGCTGTACTTTTAGGCCGAAAATTATTCAAATGCATGGGGAAAGTGTCAAAAATGTAAAATGTTGTGCTTTTTATATGATAAA
>JAABKJ010002520.1:0-27868 GCA_011634705.1 Andricus grossulariae | reverse complement strand
GTACGCATAAAATGTCTAGTTTCCTTACGTGCATAGTTTCTCGTAGTTCTCTTACTTTAAGATCATTCACTCCTCTATCATTCCAAACACCCAGTCTCCATTCATCGCCTGAAACTCGACCTTTACGTTTACCGTGTGTATGCATTTCGTCCATCAAAGTTTCAGTTCATTCCGAGGCTTTTTTATTTTTTGTATTATTCATGGTTTAAATTGTGCACCCAACTACCACCTTCATGCGAGTTTCCTCTTCAGATTAAAATTGATCTAAAATATAAATAGAGATAAGCAATAATAGTCATATCTAAATTAATTAACAAGACAATAGAAGCTCTGAAAAATTAAAAGTTGCGCACCATTAAAGTAAAGTTAAGAAGATTTAAACAGAGTTAAAGAACAATGATAGGTTGGAATTATTGTGATTGCTCGTCCATATGCAAACAATTTTAAAATAAATTCTTGCATGAAAAAGATTGTTGAGTCCACAACTTTGAGTATTTTTATAAAGAATTAGCCTGTAATTAAAAATAATAACATGATTGAATG
Organism: Andricus grossulariae; assembly: GCA_011634705.1. Classification (NCBI taxonomy): domain Eukaryota; kingdom Metazoa; phylum Arthropoda; class Insecta; order Hymenoptera; family Cynipidae; genus Andricus; species Andricus grossulariae. The sequence goes on along the minus strand of JAABKJ010002520.1, from coordinate 27,325 downwards.
TATTACATTTTGGGAGTTATGTTAAATCTAGAGTCGAATGAAATTCAAAAAAAGGAAAAAGTTCTATTACCTGATACTAAATTAGATGTAAAAAAAAAGTTTACCCATCATGTGGGAAATTTTTATAACATTAGTTATTGAAAATTTTTATTTTTATGTATTATCGGAGCAACCACAAAAACGCCATCATGGTTATACAAACACTAACAATTCTGTATGAATCGGAGTGCTCAGTCTCAAAAATTCAGCAGCGTACATATGAAAAATCGAATAGGAATACGACAAAAATTAAAATAATATAATATTATTGAAATAAATTCGTTCGCATGAGGATTCATAAGACAATTGTAAAATAGTATTAGATCATTAAAACTTTTACAATAGGATTAAAAAATCCAAGAGCATAAATAAAACTAGCATAGTTGATCAATAATAATCATGTAAGATTTATTGAAAGTATTCAAATCCGAAATAAGATTCATGCTTTTATATCCTTCTCTCGTAATAAAAACCATTTCAGAAAAACAATGTTTTTAATCATTAGGTTCATCGTATAGAATTTCAATATCGTACCATTTTATAAAATTAATATCATCTGATTGTTTATTAATGGCATTCTGACTATTAGCTTTATGATATTTTTCTGCAAGTCTAATATTATCTTTATGTTCTTTCAATCTTGTTCTAAGTGGACGACTATTTTGGTCAACATAAGTCATACCACAAGAACAATCAATTCTATAAATAACATTACAAGGGTCGAAAATATTAAGTTTATTTTTTCCTAATTTAATATATTTATCTAATTTATGATCAGTTCTAAAAACAGTTTTTATGTTGTAATTATTGAGAAGTCCAGTAATATTATTTGATATTGTTCCTTAAAAATGGAATAGATATAATCTCTTTTTTAACATTATTAACCTCGTTATTATTATCTGTTTCTAAAAGAAGTCTGTCCCTAGATTCCAGTTTTCTCAACCATTTATTAGCATGTTTGTCAACAAACATATTAGGATACTTATTATAAAATAAATACTTCCTAACAATGTTCAAATTGTCTGCATGAAAAATCGAATTAGATAAGAGAATAGTCATTTCAACTAAATTTTTAACTAGACCAATCTTGTGTTGTACAGGATGATCTGATAGAAAATAGAGAAATCAACCTGTAATTGTTTTTTTGCGGAACCAATTAGTGATGATACTATTGTTTGAATCTCTAATTACTTCAAGATTTAAAATACTGATAAATTTATTCTCTTCTGTTTCAAAAGTAAATTTTAGTCTAGAATGATAAGAATTGAATATTGAAAGTATAAATTGGAGTCTATCACATGGTATAATTAAAAACGAGTCGTCAACATAACGTGTGTGAGCTAGAATTTTAAAATTAATTTTAGAAAAAGCATAAAATTCCAAGTCTTGCATAACTATTTAAGATAATATGTCAGAAATAGGATATCCAATAGAAGGTCCAACAGATTGTTCATATAATATATACTTAAATTTAAATATTGTACAAACTCAAAGAAGTGACATGCCTTTTTTGAATTAATTTAATGGTATCTTAGTATGACGACCAATAAAACATCATCTGTCATCGATACTTTTTAAAATACCAATTCAGATTGAATATTCGTAATTAATGATGTAACATCTAAAGATGCTATAATGTGATCATCAGAAATGTTAACATTGCTAATGCTTCCTTCAAGTGTTAATGAGTTTTTTGCATCATATGTATAATCAGGTAAAGATTTAGAAATTATTTTACTAAGTGCTTTTGCTAATACATAAGTAAGAATATCAACAGAAAAAACTACAGGTCTAAGTGGATAATCTGGTTTATGTATCTTTGGCAGACCATAAATTCTTGATAGGTTAGAACTAGTTGTAATAAGATCTTTCCTCACTATATTAGGATTGAGATAGTTCTTAATCCTCTATTTAATAATCATAATAATTGCTTTATTTTTAAATTTCTTCAAAGTTGTTATTAGGTCAGAGTCTAGTTTCACATATGTACTGGAATCGTTGAGTAAATTTATCATTTTTTGCTTATAATCATCATTGTTCATCAAAACTGTAACGTTGCCCTTGACACCTTTAATTATCATGGTATCTTTATTGTTATTTATGAAACAGTTGGTAAGTTTAAATAAAAATGAAGATATCACGATCGCTAAGGCTGACAAGGGCAACGTTACAGTTTTGATGGACAATGATGAATATAAACAAAAAATGGTGAATTTACTCAACGATTTCCATACATATATCAAACTAGACTCTGGCCCAATAACCACTTTGAAGAAATTGCAAAGTAAAACGTTTAATATGATTATTAAATAGAGGATTAAGAATTATCTCAATCCTAATATAATTAGAAAAGAGCTTATTAAAACTAATCCTAATCTAGCAAGAATGTATGGTCTGCCAAAAATACATCAATCAGATTGTCCACTTAGACCTGTCATTTCTTCTGTCAATACTCCTACTTACTTATCAGCAAAAAAACGCATTAAGATAATTTATGAATCTTTACCTAATTACAAATATGATGTAAAAAACTCATTAACTTTTAAAGGACGCATTAGTAATATTAAAATTCGTGATAGTTATCTTATGGCTTCTTTAGATGTTACATCATTATCCACGAATATTCCATCTGACTTGGTATTAAAAAGTATTGATGACAGGTGGCGTTATATTGGTCGTCATACTAAGATACCATTAAATGAATTCAAAAAAGGCATTTCACTTCTTTTAGATTTTACAATATTCAAGTTCGATGATATATTATATAAACAACCTTTTGAAACTCCTATGGGATTTCCTGTTACTGCCATATTATCTGAAATTGTTAGCAAGACTTGGAATTTTATGCTTTCTCTCAAATTAATTTTGAAATTCTAGCTTACACAGGTTATGTCGACGACTCGTTTCTAATTATACTATGTGACAAACTCCAATTTATACTTTCACTATTCAACTATTATCATTCTAGACAGAAATTTACTTTTGAAACAGACGAGAATAATTCTATCAGTTTTTTAAACTTTGAAGAAGCTAGAGATTCAAACAATAGCATCGTCACTAATTGGTTCCGCAGAAAAACATATTCAGGTTGATTTCTCAATTTTTCATCAGATCATCCTGTACAACACAAGATTGGTAATTAGGAATATTGAAGAAATTAGGCGATGTTAAATTATTCTTGTGTTTAACGTCTGGGAATATATTAGATGAAAGAGGTGACAAAAGTCAAAAACGACTGCTTCCAGACAAAAATAGTGTAGGTATTGTTGTGATTGCTCGTTCATATGCCAAAATTAAGAAAATAAATTATTGAGTGAAAAAGGTTGTCGAGTGATAATTTTGAATGTAGTTGTAAAGAATTAGCCTGAAACTAAGATAAAAATAATGTCCAAAGAGCAAATTCAAATGTTTGACCCATTATGTGGGAATTTTGTTAAAATTATTTATCAAAAACTGTTTTTATTGTGTAAGTATAATCGGAGCTACCTGATTTCAATGGTAATTCTTAATCTGATGCGGAAACTGGTAAATGTTTCGAAACTTTATACGTTTTAGTTTCGGTTTTTGGTCTCGACACAATAAATTACACTATTTTTGTGTGGAAGCAGTCGTTTTTGACTTTTGTCACCACTTTCATAAAACAAGATTGCTGTAGTTAAAAATTCAGTTGACATAGCTATTCTCTGATCTGATTCTATTCTGCATGCAGGCAATTTGTACATTGTTAGAAAGTATTTATTTTATAACAATTATCCTAATATGTTTTTTGACGAACATATTACTAAACGTTCAAGAGAATTGGAATCTAGGGACAGACTTCTTTTAGATACAGATAATAATAATGAAGTTATTAATGTTAAAAAATAGATTATATCTATTCCATTTTTAGGAACAATATCAAATAATATGAATAGACTTCTTAATAATTACAACATAAAAACTGTTTTCAGAACTGATCATAAATTGGATAAATATATTAAATTAGGAAAAGATAAACTTAATATTTTAGACCGTTGTGATGTTACTTATAGAATTACTTGTTCTTGTGGTATGACTTATGTTGGCCAAACTAGTCGTCCACTTAGAATAAGATTGAAAGAGCAGAAAGCTAATATTAGGCTTGTAGAAAAATACCATAAAGCTATTAGTAAGCATGTTACCATAGTTATTTGTGATACAGATGTGCAAAATAGGTGATTGTGTGCAAATGTGTATTTTGCAGCATAAGCCGAAGGCTTGAGGCATGAGTCGGTGGTTAGCGCACAAGCGAAGCGAGTGCGAAAACGTAGACGAGTGCTGCGAACAACAGGCGAATGATGCACTTACACGAGCTAGCAATCACCTATGCGCAAATCTATCACACGCTATCTTTTGCAACGCTTGTCCGAAAAAGTTGTGGGATGAGTTACCGAAAAATACTAATCTTAAAAGGAAAGATTTTTAAATGTTGTAAACAAATTTTCTGAAAAAAATGTTGAAAAAAAATTTCTGAAAAAAAATTTGTTGAAAAATAATGTTTGAAAAAAACAACAATTTTGTGGAAAAAAAATTTTGAAACAAAAACTTGATGATGAAAATTTTTTTAAAACAAAAATGTTGGTGCTTATGCCCTTTTTCTGTGCCAAATGTTGGTGTTTATGCCCTTTTGTACGACGGACGAAAACGGCTACGAAACCCTAAAAACAAAACTTCAATCTTTAAAAGATATATTCAAGCTAAATCTACATTTATTTCAAGAAGATACCATCACCAGGGTTTGAAGTTACCTATGCCAGTGTCTGAAGTACCTCATCTCGAAAGTGCGCGTGCGCAGCTTTTTCACCACTGCCTAAAGTAGGCCATCTTCAAACTGCGCATGCACGAAAATGGTTTCGCAGACAGTTTGCTCAATTAAAGTCCTTTAGGCGCCATTTAGAAGCATGAAAACGTCAACATTTGCGGTGGGTGTTGCAAAAATAAGCATTCAGGTGATATTGATTTTATAAAATGGGATGATATTCAAATTTTACACGCGGAACCTAATTATTATAAACCTTGTTCTGATTAAATGGTTTTTATTAACAGAGAAGGATATAAAAGCATGAATTTTATATCGGATTTGAATACTTTCAACGAATCTTATATGATGATTATTGATCAACTACGCTAGTTTTGTTTATGCTCTTAGATTTTTTATACTATTGTCAAATTGTTAATGATCTAATACTATTTTACAATTGTCTTATGAATTCTCATGCGAACGAATTTAGTTCAATAATATTATATTATTTTGATTTTAGTTGTATTCCTATTCGATTTTTAATATGTACGCTCCTGAATTTTAGAGACTGAGCAGTCCGATTCATACAAAATTGTAAGCATTGGTATAACCACGATGAAGTTGTTGTGGTTACTCTGATTGTACACAAAAATAACAGTTTTTAAAAACTCATGTTATAAAAATTTCCCACATGATGGGTAAATTTTTTTTTACGTTATTTTTAATTTAGTATCAGGTAAACGAATTTTTACCTTTTTTGTATTTTATTTTACTTCACATTGAAGATAACCTCCGAAATGTAATACATTTCATCATATTTTATTATATTCAATCAAATTAATTAAATTCAAACTATCATTGTTTTTTAACTCCGTTTGAATGTTTTTAACTTAACTTTAATGGTGAGCAACTTTTAATTTTTTACAGCTTCTATTGTCTTGTTAACTAATTTATATATTACTATTATTGTTTATCTCTATTCATATTTTAGATTAATTTTAATCTGATGAGGAAACTGGTATATGTTTCAAAACGTCATACGTTTCAATCCTTGATTCACCTGAGACAATAAATTATACAATTTTGTTTGTAAGTAGTCGTTTTGACTTTTGTCACCACTTTCATCTATATTTTTTTTGCCATAATATGTAAATGTGGTCTCGGAAAAGGAAAAGTGTATAAGTGATTAAAAAATGCCGCTGTGAGTTGACAATAATTTTAAAATTTTCCTTCAAATTATTTATTGAATTTTTCACACATTTGTTGTGCTTATTTGCTCTGTTTTAACATGCAAGGAAAATATGAAAATGGCGCATTTAATAGAATCGCATGATTATGGTAAGTATTTAAAACCCTATTCTTACTTTATGAAACAATAATATTACTCATATTCCCAAAATCTAAAGCGCCCTCAGAGAGGTTCCACTAATGTAGTTCTAAATAATCTTTATTTTTTTCGTCAAAATAAAAATACAAAAGTTTGCTATTAGTAGAAAGAAAATTGTAATTTGAGTATCTTCAAGGAGAAATTTGAATTTTTTGCAATAAAAATTTGCAACAAATGAGCAAATATATCTATTACCGGCATTTGCTTTTTACAAACTCTTGTCCACATGCAACAAGATATCGAGTTTGAAGTTTTGAGAATGATATAGAACGTACTCCATAATATAATTTGGTCCGACGTGTTTGTATTTACTGAACATAAATTACTTTTCATGGATTATTATTTAGCAATTATGAACATTAATACCAGATGCACCGTCTTTAGTACCTTTTATTGAATTTCTCCACCTGGTGACTCGATATCTCGTTTCGTGTAAATGTCAGATTGTTTTTAAAACAAGTCTGTCATGTAGGTATTTAGAATAGACACATGGACTGAGGGCGTCTTAGATTCTGAAAATAAGAGTAATATTATTTTCTGTGAAGCGAGAATAGGGTTTTCAAAACTAACATTATTGATACGATTTTACGTAAGGCGCCATTTTCATATTTTCCTTGTACGTTACTACACAAGAAATACATTTAAAAAATATGTAAATCATTCAATAAATATTTTTTAATGAAACTTTCAAATTAATTATCAACTCACAGTGGCATCTTTTTATCACTTATTGTAAGTTTAAGATTGGCGTAACGCTCGATGTGATCCTCCCCCCCCCCCTCACAAAAGGCTTTACGGATTTTTTGAACGGCCCCTTATTTATTTAAATGGCAGTGATATTATTGCATTCGCCGCAGATCCAGATGCGGCTGTTACCGCCAGTGCATTTTCGCAGTATGGTTGAGCTATCGAGCGCTTCTCTGCTTAAAACACGCGTTAGAAACTGGATTTTAACCCAATAAAATGCAATTTGAAACCCAGATGGGGATCTACCTGAATCTAACTTGGTTTAACTTAGTCACACTTTATACTCTGCGCTTACACCCGGGTCTAACTGATTTCTACTGGGAAATCATGAACATCATTACGGAATGCTCTCCGGGTATAACAGGGTTCTACATGGGGACTTGGCAATAGAAATTTATTATTATAAATGCTACATGGGGGCCCAACAGGGCATACTTGGGTCATGTCCGGGGTCTTTATATAGATATTAATCTTCAAAGTGCGTTGCGGTGTCTTATAAGGGTCTAGCGTGGTTCTGTCTGTGATTTCCTAAACCAAAGGTGTGGATATCAAGCAGGGTGTTTACGGGTTCAAAAAGGGACATAGATCGATCAATGTTTTTAAGTTCATTTTGGTCTCCTATGAGGGTCGAGCGTGGTCTCCTATATGTGATTCTTTAAACCAAAAGGACGTGTGTCTAGCAGGGTTTGTACGAGTTTGAAAAAGGATATGGATGAATAAAATATTTTCAAGTTTTTTTCGGTTTCGCATAAAGGTCTAGCGTGGTCCTATCTGTGATTCTTGAAACCAAAGGCGCGGGTGTCGAGCGGGATGTTTACGGGTTGGAGCGGGAACATGTTTTAAAAATGTATGGTGGTCTCCTATAAGGATGGAGCGTGGTCCTATCTGTAATTCTTTAAACCAAAGGTGCGCGTGTCTAACAGAGTGTATGCGGGTTTAAAAAGGGACACTGTAACAAAGTTACAAGCACCCCGCTACCATACGAGCCTGTGGGCCTAGGACCAGGAATGGGGAGAATACCACTTCCTGGTTCTAATACCCAAATCCTAATCCTGGAGCGTCAGTCTTGTGCTACTTGCACCGCAACCCAGTAATACCGTATCACTAACTCCTGAAGAATAAGATATCTCGTGATTGAATCCCCAACGTCGCCACGCCACCTTATCCTCAACGGTTTAACTTCCGAAGAAACACCACTAGTTACTCTCCATGATCTTGACTTCGTCGCCTAGATTCAACCCCATCGCTTGCCCGTTCTTGGCTTCGCCGTCCGGCTCGGGCTTTGGAGAGAAGAGACCATCAGGAGTCTCCAAACTTGTAAGTTGGTTGAATAAACCTCTAATAATGTATTTGTGTCTTCTCATTGACTTCACCCGTTCTCTCGACGCTTCAAATCCTTCCTTATTCTTAATTTTCGATATCCCTAAAAAATTTGGCGCCCTATTACAAAAATCCACTGTCCCTCCAAAATCCTATAAGTCGAGAACGGAAGTCGTTTAAAATGATGAAATAGAAAAAAGTCAAAATTAGATGCATGTGTGCCATTGGAGAGGAGAAATTTGCATTGAAAATTGTGGTAACCGGAAAATTCAAATTTTGAAAATTGTTGATAAAAAATTATTGATGAAATTGAAAAATGTTAAATGATTTTTTAGAAAAAAGTTCGGGTAGAATTGTATATATTTAGTCGAAAAAGTGCGGGTAGATGTATGTCGTTAAAAGATAGTTGGTATACTTCGCTTGCTCGTAAGCTCTGCCACCTTTAATAAAAGAAAAAATGATCCTGATAAAAAAACGCCTTTTCTGTATTCCTTGTAGCAGGACTGGATAAGTAAAGAATTAAACAATTAAAAATTAAAAACCGAATACGTCGAAATCGGAAAAATTGAATGAAAATTATAGGAAATAGAATCCAAGCGGCGTCAGTAACAGAAATTGGCGCCAGTCAGTCAAAAATGGCAAACCCGACGGATGATGTAAGCGATAATAGGACAAATAATGTAGTTCCAGAAATTATACTGGAAGAAAATAACGCACAAGCGAGTGCGAATAATTAAGAAAACGGAAACAGAGATAGACAATCGATCGAAAACGTAAATAGAGGAGAAAATATGTAAAGAAATTAAGAATTCGTAACGGTCAGGATAGAATTAGAATCGGGGAAAAAACAACCAAGTCATACGACAGATACAATACCAAGAACAAAAAGACAAACACAAACACATACAGAAAGTACCCCAAATGCACACAGATTAGACCATCCCTCACACAGACATTCTCTTTGTATACCGTCTCCCAATACTGAGAATACATTAGGTAATTGGAGAATAGAAAACGAAAACAATAACACTCTTGAAAGTCAGGAGTTAGAAAGAATTAGGATAGATAACGAAATAGAAGCAAAGAGAAAGGAACTCGAAATCTTAGAGAGATACAAAAGACTTTTAGAATTGAGTAGCCTAGAAAGAGAAGAAACTCTTAGAAAAGAAAAAGATAGAATAGATACAGAAAGAGCAGAGAAGGCAAGAATAGGTCGCGAAAAACTACGAATAGATATAGAAAGGCAAGAACAGGAACACTCAAAAATCACTAACAACTAATAATGTAAAAGAAGAAGAAAGTAAAAGAAGAAGAAAATAAAATTTTGCGATAAAAAAAAGAGAAAGATATTCATGCTTTTGTAACAGAAATTAAACAACTTTTTGAAAAATTAATGCCACAACCAAGCCTAGAATGACAATGAAGAAAGAATTATGAAAATTTGAGGATTGAGTACAAAGTTTATATTGCCAGAAATGCTTTTTCAAATTTCTCGGAATTAGAAATATTGTGACGAAAATGGGAAACGGAATTGGCAAAGTCTAAAATTAGAGGTCAACAACTGAACATTTTGGATAAGGATGATAATAAAGATAACAACAACAAAAATCATCACGGAAATTATGAAAATCAAAATAACATAAAAAATTAAAATCAAAATAGAAATGAAAAGCAAAATTATGATAAAAATCCACAAGAACAGTTTAAGCCAATGTATCAAAACCAAAAAAAAAAAAACACAATTCCAATCGATATTTCCAAATGGAAATACCAGATTTTTCAATCCAAGATTTAACAATAATGATAATTATCAAAATAATCCAGGATTCCAAAGAAATCCGCGATTTAATAATAACTATAATAATGGTTATAGAAATCAAAACCAAGCGGGCCAATTATTAAATTCAGTTAGTCAGCTGTTTGGAAACACACAGACACAACAAACAAATAAGTCTCCGCAAATACCAGCGCTTTTATATAACGCGAAAGAAAGTAATAATAAATCAGAAGACAAAAAAGATAATAAAAGACAAAACAAAAATACGAAAAATTCAAATTATGGAAATAGTAGGGATAATAAAAAAGGTGAAATAAATCCAATTGCACAGGATTTCATGGATCCAAATTTAGGAAACCGAAATTCAAACTATAGATCGCGGGAATCCATTACATGCTACAATTGCGGGAAGGTAGGCCACTTTCGACGTGATTCTTCGTTGAAAATAAATCAGGGAAACGAAAGCGGTGGATATTAGAGACGGATAATAATAATCAAAGAAATAAAAAACCGTCAGAATTACTTGACATAGACACAAATGAATCGAACGAAACAAGATTTCACCTTATGATAGAGTTTGAAAATCATGAATTCAGAGAGTTAGTTGACACAGGTGCAACTCACTCATACATAGGTGAAAAATTCATAAAGACAATAAAAGAGTTAGATTACGGAATTAAACAATCGAAAAATGATACATTAATGGTCGTAAATGAACAAAAATTAAAAATTATAGCACAAGTTTTAATTCCAATCAAAGTAAGTCATATAGAAAAATACTTATTATTCAGGCCGATACCAGATTAAAGATCGATAGAAATAATAGGAACCGATATGATGGAAAGATTATGTTTAAAAATGGATTTTGAGGAAAAGATTTGGTGGTTACCAGAATTACTAAATATTAAGTATGCGATACAAGCAAATATAAGTAAAATGCAGGAACCGGTAATGAACTATACCGAGGAAAATAAAAGTAGGGAGAATGAACAAATGAAATTGAAATTCGGAACTAAGATTAGCTTGAGAAACCACGTGCGAGAGAAAGAGATAGATTTGCCACCGTGCGAAGTCTCTTCTCCCGTGTCGCCATACACCACAACCCAAGCCCTCCTTACAGGTGATGCACGATACTCGATCCCGTCAGCAACCCAGCCGGCACAGAGTGTACCGGGGCATGCAGCCCCACACCCTAAACTCCACTAGGCGAGCGACGCAACACTCGCACGAGCCACTGTGGGCGTCAGTAGATTAGATAAGCAGGCTAGTCAAAATAAAGAAAGAGTAGACAAGAAAACAAACAAGGATAGAGAGAAAATAGAGAGCGAGAGTAAAATAAATACGAATTTATATACGAAAAATAAGGAAAGAGAATTAGAAACAGAATTTAAAGGCCCATTGGAATTTAATAAAGAGAAATAGGATTATAAATTGAAAACAGCTATAGATAAAACTGAGGAAAAAAATTATTCGATAATAGAAAGATTATTCGCAACTGGAAAAAGTAATTGGTATAATTTTAGAAATAATGCCGAAACAAATAATAATATTACACGTGTAAAGATGGAAAGGAAGAAAAATTTATATTTAGGCGGGGGAATTTCTGAAGGCATAGTAGAATTAAATGAGACACAGCAAGTGCAATTAGAAAACTTGATTAAAAGAAAAGTAATAGATCAGGGAACAGAATTAAAAACGACACATTAACCTAGCCATAAAATAGATGTCCAGGGCCATGAACCGATTAAGCAAGGATATTATTATGTATCACCAAAAATAAGAGAATTTATGTATGAGGAAGTAGATAGACTTTTAGAGGAGAAAATTATAGAACCGTGTAATAGCGATTGGTCAAATCCTATAGTAATGAAAAAAAAAAACCTAATGGTAAATATAGATGTTGTTTGGATTTTAGGAAAGTTAATAAAGTAACAAAGAAAGATTTATATCCAATACCTATAATATCTGGAATATTGGATACATTAAGATCAGAAAGGTACATCTCTCAAATAGATCTTCGTTCACCATATCATCAGATACCGTTGGACGATGAATCTAAACCAATAACAGCATTTATTGTCCCGGACAAAGGAATGTTTCAGTTTAAGAAAATTCCATTTGGATTAACAAATGCTCCTGCTCCATTCCAGCGCCTGATGGACAGAATAATAACACCAGAATTAAAACCACATGTATTTTGTTACCTTGATGGCATAATTATAGTTTCAAAACATTTTGAGGAACATTTAAAATATTTGGATATTGTTTTAGATAGAATCAAAAATGCAGATTTAACAATAGGTTTGGACAAATGTGGATTTGGTTGTTCAGAAATAAAATACCTAGGATTTAAAGTGAATGAAAAAGGTTTACAAGTAGATGATGATAAGATAAAACCAATTTTAGATTTTCCAAGGCCAAAAACGGTTAAACAAATTCAGACATTAATAGGAATGGCTTTATGGTATGGGAAATTTATTCCGAAATTTTCAGAAATAATAGAACCTCTGCAAAAACTATCAAAGAAGGAAGTAAAGTGGGAATGGACTGGAAAACCGGAACAGGCATTTACGATTATTAAACACCTACTAACAACAGCACCAATTCTTGCCTGCCCTGATTTTGGAATTTCATTTCAACTCGAAACCGATGCTTGTGATACAGGTTTAGGAGCCGTATTAACACAAAATATTACCGGTGAAAGTTTTGTAATAGCATTTGCAAGTAGAGGTCTTAATAGCGCAGAACGTAAATACTCTGCTTCAGAAAAAAAGTGCTTAGCAGTAGTCTGAGCCATAAGGAAATTTAGACCGTATTTAGAGGGTTATTCGTTCAAGGTTATTACAGATCACATTGCCTTGAAATGGCTTCATAACTTAAAAAATCCAACAGGTAGATTGACACGATGGGCTTTAGCATTATTAGAGTACGATTATGAAATAATGTCCAGAAAGGGAAGTTTAAACCATGTCCCAGATGCGTTATCAAGGTCGAATGAAAATGAAATGAAAGTTTCAAGTATATTAGCTGGTATTATAGAAACCGAGAAAAAAGATTTTAAAGAAATTGAAGATAATTAGTATAAAAATAAAATGCTACAGGTTAAAAATAAACCGGTAGAAAATCCAAACTGGACAATACGCGATAGTCAATTATATTTTTAAAAGACCGGACCCTTTGAAATCAAACTTAAATTTAGATAGCAACCCGTTGGAAATTAATGATGCCAAAGAATTACGAGAACAAGTATTAATTGAGAATCATGACAATAAACAAGCAGGTCATTTAGGTATGGAAAAAACTTATGCAAAAATTTTCGAAAATTATTTTTGGCCCGGAATATACTCTGAAACATTAAGATGCGCAAAATAATGTGACATTTGCCAAAGGATCTAAACGAAAATAAATAATCAGATGGGTTTTATGGGAAAAAGAATAATGCAATAACCATGGACAGTGGTAGTATCTGATGTGATGGGCCGGCTGCCAATTACAAAGTCAAGAAATCAATATATTCTAGTTTTTGTTGATACGTTTACTAAATGGGTGGAAATAATTCCAGTTAAAAATAAATTAGCATCGACAATTGAAAAAGAATTCCATAAGCGGATAATTTCAAAATGGGGAACATCTAGAATTTTGTTCACAGATAACGGCAAAGAATACATAAATAAATCAATAATTAATGTAACTAAAACTTTTGGCATTAGACATTCAAAAACTCCTAAATATCATGCGCAAGCTAACCCAACTGAAAGACGTAACAGATCAATTAAAACGGCAATAAAAGCGTACTTAGAGAAAGATCATAAATTATGGGATGAAAATTTAGATGATTTGCAATTTGCGTTAAATACGAGTAAACATTCTTTAACAGGTTTAACACCAGCTTTTTTAAATTTAGGTAGAGAACTCCAACCAATTCAAGCACTGTATGAAGAAGATGGTAAAAGCAAAATTAAATTCCAAGAGATAAGTTTCGAAACTGGCGAACAAATTCTAAAAAGCGATAAAACATGATCAAATAAGGGGGAAGGAATAGCGAAAAAATTAAATAAAAATTTCGAAGGACCATTTTTCATTAAAGCGAAGATTTCACCAATAATTTACGAAATAAGAACAAAGAATAGAAAATCACTAGGTAATTGGAATGTTAAAGATATTAAAAATTTTAATATTAAAAAATGGGTTCGAATTTGAATTTTTCTTTTGAATGACATATATGTAAATAATTTGAATTTTTATATCACTGATACCGACAAAAGTGTCAGAAACACTTACACCTACATTCACAAAGACAAGAAAAACAGAAAAAACATTTATTTTCAGAAAAATGGACCCAAGACTAGGCCTAAAAGGCAAGGATTGCCGTGCAGTACTCATAGGTGAAGAAGCCCTGTTAACGCACAAGTGCAAGAAATGTTGGGACCTGGGACAACCTGCACTCTGAGTCGAAAGAAAATAAAAGGAGAAGAAGGGAAGAGGAAGACAAAATAAAAAAATAAAGAATAGAAAAGGAAATGCAAGAAAATTTTTTAAAAATTAGGGAATTAGAATTGAGAAAGATAGCAAGAGGAGACGGAGAAGAAGGACGGGAAGTCGAAAACGAAAAGGCAAGATTGAAACAAAAAAGTCCTAATGAGAAAGTAAGACAAATAGTAGAGAAAGAAAGATTCAAACAGGGGCTGCTCTCGCAAGAAGATTTGGAAGGAATGATTAATTGGAGGAAAGAAGAAGAAGAAACTGCTGAAAGGAATGAAATGAAGAAAAAAATGAAAGAATTTGAGGACAAAATGAAGAAAAAAGAAGAGGCATGGAGAGGAAAGAAAAATACCTGAATGAATTAAAAATTCAATTTATTTTTTTATTTAGTTTTGATTGAAAATACATTTTCTTTTGTTGAATATTCATCTAGTATGATGAAAGTAAAATAAAATCATTCTTTTCTTTTTCTACTTAATCACATACACCACAGAAGAATTTATTTGAAACCCACACAACAGACAAAAATTAAAATAGATTTTTATTTTACACTTGCACTTTGAAATTGAAATATTTGAATTACTGCCATATAATATTTAATTGAATGGTACATAAATTACATAAATAAAATAAAGTAAATACGGCGATAAAAGGCCAAGATAGAATTCCAATTAAAAATAAAATTAGGTTTTAGATATGAGTTACTTTCCAGCACAAGAATCAAAGAAAGCGGAATATCCGAAGAAGATATTAATCCAGATGAAGAAGATCAGAATAAAAGAAAAAATTAATCAAACATCTGCAAGAATGGTTAAAATCGAGACTTTGGACTTTAAATTCAGTTAAAGTACTATGAGAAACCGAATTAAGGGGAAATTAGCATTTTTATTCATTTTTTATTTTTTATTTTTTGGTTGAGAGGTAGGATTTTTGAATTATGGTACAGAAGAAAAAGAAGATGGAAGACATCAAAGTGTGGAAATGTTGTCACTGCAAGAAGATGGTTCCGGTGAAGCTGTATATTTCTCACGACACCTACTGTGATGAAAGGTCGAATAGAACTAAAAATTACCACACGGTTCCGGATTCGACAAAAACTAAGTACATCAAAGGCGGTTGGCTGAAAACAAATAAAAGATTTAAGGACATCTTAAAAATAACAGTTGAAGAAAATAAACGGACACAGGAAGAAGACAGCCTAATGACTGAGGAGGAACAAGAAGACGACTCATATGTGCAACTCGACATCACGGATGAAGAATACTTACTTTCATTCGGCGAGGTAGGTTGTAACAAAGTTACAAGCACCCCGCAACCGTACGACCCTGTGGGCCTAGGACCAGGAGTGGGAAGAGTATCACTTCCTGGTTCTAATCTCCACATCCTGATCCTGGAATGTCAGTCTTGTGCTCCTTGCGCTATTAACCTGTTGATATCTAACTCGTGACCCACCCAATCTAATACTACCTCGACGCCTGCCATAATCTTCGACATTTTTACCTGCGACCATCCAGATGCCATCCGATAACCACCAACCTGCTCTCGGGCTTCACCACGCCGTCAAGCTTTAACATCGCTTTTGGGCCAGCAGGACCCGCCAACCCTGTAAGTTTGGTTAATAAACCATGTTTATATGAATATTATTATTTCCTCATTGACTTCACCCACTTTTCGAAGCTCCAAATCCTTCCCTTCCTTCCCTTCCTTTAACTTGCGAGATCCTCATATTGTGTTTAATTAACGTTTACGGAACAATTGCAAAAGATATTACTATAACCGTATTTTTGAATAATAAATATGATTTGATAAAAAATATAATAATAAGTAAATATTAAATTAGAAACTATTTTATTGAGATTTATATATTTGCAGTTGAAAAAGTAACACTTCGTTATTATTTTTTACGAATTTCAATTATGCCGAAAACAGCGGTATCTTTTAGTCAAAATCATCCGAAGGTCTATGTAATATTTTTAAAATAAGGCTGGCTGAAATTTAATTTAAAAAATGCTGCAAGTGAGTCGCGATGGAAAAATTGAAACTTGTATTAAAGCTCTTTTTGAGTATAATGCAACTGATGATCTGCCAAATGCTGATAATTTCATTAAAGGCAATGTCTTACTTCACAGAAAGAATCCAGATTTGATGATTTTAAATGCAACGAAAGGTAAATAAGTAATAAGCATTGAAATAAGGTGAATATGAACCCTTTATCTGCAAAATACAATTTTCCTATTCCACACTTCATTTTCAAACTTTATAGATAATCGAATATCTGAGGGACGCGCGGACGTTGCGAAATGGTTGCAAGCGGCATAAGTATAATATTGAGTCTCGTGTAGATAATTTGACGGATTTAATAGCGCAGCAATCAACTCCAATGTAAGAGAAAAAATTGTTTCATCTCTAATGAAGAATAATAAAATAAAATATTATTATATAATAAAAATTAAAAAAAATATATTTTCTAAAAATTTTTATAAATTTAATTGAATTTTAATTTCGATATTATATTTTCAAAATATAAACTTTTTCAAGTTCATTAACTTCTAAATTAAAATAAAATTTTGTTTCATAAATTAAAAATAATTGGGTTAATTAAATAATATATGAAATATTGAAAATTCAATTATTTTAGGAGAAAATTCATGTTTTTTGGTTCAAAATGCAAACGTTTTGTTGAAAAATCATCTATTTTGGTTGAGGATTAAACTTTTTCATCGAAAATTGATTTTCGCACACTTCGCTTTACTCAACCGCCTGGTGTCACAATTTCTGTAGGCACCTTAGAGAAAGAAGATTCCATAGAAAAGCAATTGATTACTGCTGAAGATGTGAAGAAAATATAAGTAAAATTGAATCTCATGCAAAACACAACTCTTGTGATTACATCAGTCATTCGTTTGTCCAATAATAACAGAATAATAATTAAATATAATCATCCCCCAGAGGATTCTTGAAAGGTAACTTTTAAAACCTTGGATCTAACAGACACGCAATGGCAAAGAAGTGAAGATAATCATTTGGGCCAAAACGATCTTTGATTTGAGACAACACAGCCTATCTTAGTTTAAACACTGAATCATGTGTGGGCGACAATTTGGGCGAATACATAGTTGTTTACAATTTTGTTT
This sequence comes from Andricus grossulariae, assembly GCA_011634705.1. Lineage (NCBI taxonomy): Eukaryota > Metazoa > Arthropoda > Insecta > Hymenoptera > Cynipidae > Andricus > Andricus grossulariae. Next base: position 9,680 of record JAABKJ010002520.1, on the reverse strand, counting down.
ACATCTCGTCGTAGCAAAATTAAACGTTCAATCACGTAAAATGTTGAATTCCAACGTGTGGCAACATCTTGGTTTAATTTTAATCCTGTTTTTCTCCTCAAATCGTCACTTGAATTTACACAGTGTTTAAACCAAGTGACGATGATGCTTAATTTTTGTACCAGTTCTACTAAGTCTTACACCGATTTAATTGCCCTTTCAGCAATCAAACTCAGTGTATGGGCACAGCACGCCAAATGAAAATTTGTTCCTAGGAATAAGTCCACCACTTTAACTATATTGAGCCTATTACCGGTGACAATAGCAGTTATTTTACTTAGCGCTATTCCCGATTCCTCACATAATTCTTTCAGCTTATCCTTCAAATGCTCTGCTGCGTGACTGGTCGACAATTCATACGCGCCTAAAGGTGGAGTTCCGTTTGGGCGACAGAAGTCGCGCGAATCACATCGCACGTTTTAGTTTATAACTGCTTCTCATTGGATCTTATGACGCCCTTTTGAATGACGCGAAACCCAACGGCAACTAAAAGGATCCCATTAGCGGCTATAAAATGCGGCGACTAGACTGCTCGAGAAGCAGTCTAGCTGCTCAGCCGACGCGGCAGAGTTTTTGAAGGTATTGGCTATCATCTATTATGTTCATGGATGCTTCATAATTATTCGAACTTGTGCTGCAAACTTCCTTGCATCTTTGATGCAAAAAGCAAATTTTACAAGGATCTACATATGAGAGACAATGTGTGGACAGAATTTGAGAAATAAATGAATGCACCCCATGATTTTGTCTTCAATTTTTCTTCAACCAATGACAAAATGTAATTGAACTGGCTAATATTCACGAAGAAAAATTGATCCATGCTTTCATGTGCTACTGTACAACCTACTGCCACAGATGATCAAATTGTACTGACTAAAGAAAACGCATGTAAAATTGACCCAATCGCTTATTACCTGCAGCCGCCCTATTGGAAACCTATAATGCATCCCTGATCGCACGGCTTGCTTCACGCAAATAAAGTCGCGCGTTTCAGCCGCCGATACCGAAATCCACCTTAACATTGAACTCATTAATTGCCCATTGTGGGTGAAATGCTCTGTGACTCCCAAAAAACTGCGGGTGTTCAATGTATCGGTCCATACATCTGTGGTCAATGTTAAATGGGTAGCTTTTCTTAAATATTGCTTATAGTCTGAAAACACTTTTTTATATTTTTCGTCTAATAATCTGAAAAACGCCTTTCTGTCTAGGTATTTTATAATTTGGAACGGCATACTTCATCACAGCCGTAAAACCTTCTCTCTCTATAATAGATTAAGGCTCGCAACATTTGCATACCATGATCAACATATTTTCTGTTAATTTTGTATGTTTCCTGCCGCCTTTTTTTAAGGAAGAGATGTTGCTGAAACTCTCCTGTATATTTTCTTTAGCTTTTTCAAATACTTGCTGTGTTCTCTGTTATAGTTTTTATTTTTTCCTGTTGCAAAAAATTTAGATTAATTTAACATGAATTGAAAATTAAACGAATTAAATTAAATTAACCACGAATTGAACATTTTAAAAGTTTGTTTCCTCACGTAGCGGAGAAATGATTATTAGGATGGGTTCACAAAATTTTGGAAATAGGAAGTCAAACTATGTGTAAAAGTAGCGTATTACGTCTCTGAAAAATTATAAATAATTTGGATTAAAACGATAAACGCCTTGTTTTTGCGCGTTAAGGGTGTTGGTTAAATCTGACTTGGAATTCTTTTTTTTTTTTTATGTACGGCACTGACTCAATATATAATTTTCCTCAAGTATTTGAGAACGGAAGAAAGAAAACTTGGAAAATATCCGGGGTTTTGCGAGATCCTCAGATCAGTAAAATGTAGAGGAATGAAGCCTTTTGCTAAGGTAATCATTATTTTTACTGAAATTATAAATTTTTCGAAAGGGAGCAATCTGCAGAGAGCAGAAGATAGCATTTGAACGGCGAGAACCCTTCGCAAATTTCTTTTTTTACTCACAATTCTGACAAGTGGGTACAAAATTGAGATGTCCTGTGTATGTGAAGACCATAAGACTGTAGTTGCAAGCGGCAAAGGAAACACGGCATGCAGACTACCTGTCAAATTCGTGCTCCGATGCTTTAAAGTCCGAAACACACATTGCCGCGAGTCCAGGCTTCGAGTCTCAGCGGCAGTTTTGAATTGAGGAATAAAAATAGTGAATAAAATTGGCTACAAAATATTAAAATAGTTTTTGCAGACAGCATCTGCAAATACACCAATTTTATGGATGAACCAATTTATGATTGTGTGCAAATTAATCCAGTTTGAAATTAAAATTTGAAAATTTTGAAATGATAATTTTGAAATTATAAATTTATCAAGTCATCGAGCAATAAATTCCAAAACCATAAATTTCGAATTCTGAAATTTCCAAATTAGGCCCTCTGCAAATTTATTCATAAATTCCAAGTTTATCAAGTCGCCCACATGTTATTCTTGATATGGAAAAAATTTCCACATTGATAATTCCAACATTACAAGACTGGCAAGTGTCCACTTATCTTTATAGATAAAAAAATGTAACAAGTCACCCAGCAATAAATTTCAAAACCATCAATTTCGAATTCTGAAATTTCCAAATGAGGTCCTCTGCAAATTCATTTATAAATTCCAAGTTTATCAAGTCGCCCAACTATAAATTACGTCATTAAAAAATTTTCCACATTGATAATTCCAACATTAAAAAACTAGCAAATGTCCGCTTTTCTTTATAAATTATATTAACAAGTTCATCAAGCGGGTGCTGGTTGACTTGATAAATTTTTTAATTTATAAAGAAAAGTGGACACTTGCCAGATTTGTAATGTTGGAATTATCCATGTGGAAAATTTTGTAATATCGTAATTTATAGTTGGGTGACTTGATGAACTTGAAATTTATAAATAAATTTGCAGAAAGCCTCATTTGGAAATTCCAGAATTCGAAATTTATGGTTTTGAAATTTATTGCTGGGTGACTTGATAAATTTTTTCATTTATAAAGAAAGGTGGACACTAAACAGTTTTGTAATGTTGGAATTATTAATGTGGAAAATTTTGTAATATAAAAAATAACAGTTGGGCGACTTGATAAACTTGGTATTTATAAATAAATTTGCAGAAGGCCTAATTTGGAAATTTCAGAATTCGAAATTGATGGTTTTTGAATTTATTGCTGGATGACTTTATAAATTTATAATTTCATAATTATAATTTCAAAATGTTCAAATGATAATTTCAAGTGGATAAATTAAAAAATTTACATACAATCATAAGTTGGTCCATCCATAAAAATGGTGCATTTGCAGATGCTGTTTGCAAAAACTATTTCAATATTTTGTAGCCAATTTTATTCACAATTTTTATTTTTATTTCTCGATTCAAAACTGCCGTTGAAACTCGAAGCCTGAACTGGCGGCAATGTGTGTTTCGGAATTCAGAGCATCGGACCACGAATTTGACAGGTGGTCTGCATGCCATGGTATATTGTACTGTCATGTCGTGACTTACTTAGCTCAGATCTTGTTTAATCCCTCTATAACCATTTTTAGGAAAAGTGGATCGAATATGTCTATAACTTTTAGAATAGGATTAGAATAGGCGGAACCGCCGACAAATTGTAGCAAATCATAATCAAGTATTTTCAAGCTCTTCATTTAAAAGGCGGAGATACAAAGGGCAAATATCATGTCACCCCACGAATTCTGTTAAATCTCGAAATGTTTCCTGGAAATCATATGCTAAACTAAAAAGTGGCACGCGTAATCAATATAGAGGCGGAGACACATACATGGGGAAACACAAGATGGAGTCTGTCAAACCTCGAGATGCTTCCTAGAAATCGTCAACAGCCTGACAAACACATTATCTAGGAGGAACAAAAAGAACACATTTAATCAATATGAGCTCGACACGCATCCCCTCCTAGAGAAATATCTGCATGAAGGATGCTTTACTCGACACGCATTGCTTCTTGAGCAGAATCTCCCAACCTCCTCCAGCATATAAAATAATACATTTCGGCGGTTGGAAAATCACTCATGGCTCTGAGGTCAGTCTTCGCGTTACAACCACTCTTCGGACTCTCTTTTAGTTGGAACAGGGTCGACGAATTAGTCAATCGATTCAAGAAAATTTATTCCCCTTCCAAAACTATGTATGTAATCAAAGAAATTGCGGATCAAATCTTTGACGCGCATCGTATAAATAATGGTGGATCACTGAATGAGGGATTCAATACAGGATTAGAAAAAGATCTCGTTTAATGTTTTATGCGCGGATTAAGACATGAACTTGAAATTAGGGTGAAGGAAGGATGGGCAAGGGTGGGCTGCATTAGAAAAAAATAATAATATTCATGAAAGGGATGACAAATCGGCTAGGGTAAATTACGCACAAGCAGACGTAATAGTGTGCCAGATATGTAACAAGAGAGGTCACGCCGCGCCCACCTGTTGAGCATTCGGAAATTTTAACCAGCGTACACAACCCCCTTTCTAACAATTTGCCCAATCGCTTCACACCTCCTCAAAATTATAGACGATTACATGAATCATGGAGTAATAGAATACCTTTTCCTATGGAAAATCAATGGTCGCCGTTACAAGCGCAAAATAATCAAGGTCAATTTAAACATAGAAATAGGGCTATGTGGGCACCTCAAGTACCCCGAAATTTTGCAGCTCATCTATATTCCAACCCTCCTTTAAATCTAACGCAAAATACAAATAGTTTGATTTATAATTACTGCAAAAAATCGGGCCACATGCTCAAAGATTACCGAAAAAGGCAATATAACAACAAAATGCGCGAACAATTAAATCCTCAACAACCTCAAGGCATGTCGGGAAACGGAAAAAACCTCCCCAGGCAGGGTGCGATGGGACAGGCATCAACGTCACAAAATTAGAAGCATCCGAACAAACTAAAGATAAAAATCCAGAAACAATCACTCAAAATTTCAATTTCAGTAAAGAAAATATATCAATTGTAAATGAAATCCAACACCCCTTTTTCTCAAAAGACACAATTGTATTACCTGCAAGATCAATATCTGACATTTATTTAATCATTGAAAACAGGGAAAAGGAAATGGGTTACATTCCTCAGTTATCATTCGGGTCGAGAATATTTTTAGGGAATGCATTAGTTACTAATAATCAAGCTAGGGCCTATGTAAAAATTGCAAACACTCAGACGGAACCCGTAGATATGCGACTCCCACAAGAAACCCTCGAGAATTTTTAAAAAGTAGCAGAGCAGCCTTTTGATTCAGATTTAGAGAGAAAATTAAATGTTTTAAAACCCGCGAAAGAAATATTCAATGATTATACCAATTTCGAAGATACTGCTCCAGCAAAAAGGGTCTATAACACCACTTATAAAGAAAGAACGGAACAAATGAAGGCTTTACTTCGATTACAGCATTTAAATACAGAAGAATTAGAACACGTAAAAATGTTATTCGAGGAACATGCGAAACGATTTCACATCCCCGGAGAACGACTCACCGCTACGAGTATTCTCCAAAAATAGGGTACCAACGACCGACGACTAACCTGTTTTCACGCGTCAATATCGATTCCCGCCCATATACAAGGAGGAATTACTGAGACAAGCCAACGACCTATTAAAAAACGAAATTATTAAGCCTTCGCAATCCCCATTTAACACACCTGTATGGATTGTTCCTAAAAAGGCGAATTCCCAAGGTAATAAAAAATGGCGAATGATCCTTGAATTCCGGAAATTGAATGAAAAGCCCGTAAGTGACTCATATCCTCTTCCAAACATCTACGAAATTTTAGACCAGCTGGGAATTGCACAATATATTTCTCAGTTTTCGACCTTGCTTCGGGATTTCACCAAATCAAAATGAGTCCGGAAGATTCCCATAAAACGGCATTTTCCACCCCACGTGGTCATTTCGAATTTGAAAGCATCCCATTCAGTCTTAAAAATGCCCCAGCTTGCTTCCAACGGCTCATGAATGTCAGGTTTGATTGGTACCGATTTATTTGTATATCTCGACGACATTGTCATCTTTGCAAATTCATTAGAGGAACACCAATGAAAATTTAATACACTTATGGAGAGATTACGCTCAGCAAATTTAAAATTACAACCGGAGAAATGCAAATTTTTACGTCCAGAAGTCATTTACTTGGGTCATATTATTGATAAAGATGGGGTACACCCAGATACCAAGAAAACTATCGCGGTTAAAAATTTTGCTGTCCCGAAAAATGTAAAAAATATAAAACAATTTTTGGAACTCGCCGGATATTATCGCCGTTTTATAGAGGGTTTCTCAAGAAAATCTGCACAACACATCGCGAGAACGCGAAGAAAAATTTGTTCTATTTTAGGTTATGTTTCGTCAGAGAAAACAAACGCCCGTCGCATCCTGAATTTCCGCCCCGATTGGAAACAATTAGGAATAATTTAGGAATGGAAACATAACCTCTACCCTAGCGGACCGAATGAACGGAACGGGTACACTGCAGCGTATCCTCATAGTATCCACATCGTATCCTCTCCGTATCATGCAAGAAAATCTCATTAAAGAAGGAAGATGAACATTTAACTTTTTTAAATTCGGATTCAACGTGAAATTTTGCTTTGGAAGGTCACGGAGTAATTGCAATAGTTTTCCTTACAACATTGAAAACATTAAAAAAATATAACACCTATCGAAAACGTGGGCTGAAGGCGACTTCAAGCCGAGATTTTCTTGCATGACACGGAGAGGATACGATGTGGATACTATGAGGATACGCTGCAGCGTATCCGTTGCGTTCATTTGTTCCGCTAGGTTATACACAATAGAAAATAATTGAAATCGATTAACAAATGTTAAACCGATTAGCAACGATTGAAAACGATTGAAATTTTGATAACTGTGAATCGTTTTGAATCGTGTTCAATTGATTATTTCTAGAAGGGAGCCTAATATTGCCAATATCGACTATATATGCAAATAGTGGGCAAATAATAATCTGAATTTCAACTTTTAGAGTTTAAAAATTGAAACAAACAGGAATTTAAAAATACGGTTAGAATGCTATCTTTCGCCAATTTTTTCGTTGGAAATAATCAAATACAAGCGATTATTTTCAATTTGCTCTTAAATTGTTTGTATGATGCTAAAGAACTGTAATCAACAATATAATCCAATTTGAAAAAAACTTTCGGTGAAATCAGTTCATCTGCACCGTGTCAATAAATTTAGTCTGGCCTTGCATCCTTTTTCTTGATATCCTTAAGTGAGGCAACGACAGAGTTATCTTGAGCTTCACTGGATGGAACTAATTGTCGTGGAAGTAACTTTCAAATCTGAGACCATTTGGATATAGAATTAAGGAAAGGAGATTGCCATGACATTTTACCCTCTTGTGATTGACAGGTTATGTTTCAAGCCGAGACTTGATTTCAACTGCCGTCAAACCTATAAATGAACCGCTTATATAGACCTCAAGTTAGTCGTATACTAACTTTCGTAGAGTGCAGAATGCTTCTACACCGAGGATAACAATCTAAGAAGTATCAAGGTAAAGGCTTGGTAAATAATATTATCAATACGTTAACTTGCGAGTTACATGTACCAGCCTACGAGTACTGTAACCCTGGTACTAAGTTAGCTAAACGATTAGAACGAGGTCATCCAGTTATAAATCCCTTGTACGCTGCGTGCAAGACGCACAATGTTGCCTACTCAAAAAATCGTGAAAACGTAAAAGTGAGACACGCTGCAGAAACACTAGCTGACAAAGAGCCGCAATGCCTTTTTTCTAAAGATTCTGTTTTAGGGGGAAAAAAACAGCTACATTATGTATAACTTACGCCATGAATAATAAATCGAAACTACGTATGAGATTTAATAAAGAGAAGAAGATTTCTAAAGAAAAAAAAAATGAAAAGAGCTACTAGTATTAATGAAGATTATGGATTCTACACAAAATCCATGATACCTAGTAATGATGCACAGATGGCGATCATAGTTGCTGTAGCGGGTGCTCGGAAACCTATTAAGCAGGCATTATTAAACTTGGTGATGAAGATGTCCACGGCGCACATTGGTTAGAATTCTAGAAAAATGGCGATGAAATATTATACTTTGACCGTTTTGGTAACCTTTAATCACCCTCCGAACTTATTAAATACCTAGATGGTTGTGTTATCTTCACAGAATATAATCATTATAGATATATCAAGACTATGATACTTTTGAGCGTTGTCATTTGTGTCTCAAATTTCTACGCGGACACCTGACATATTTAAGACGTCCTTAGAATATACCTCTATATCATATGATTTGACGTCTTTAAGATATCCTTTGGATTTTTTCATGCTGTAGCATTATCCTTTTCCTAACCGGGGATTTATTTTTGTTTTAAAAATATTCTGAGTTTAATTATGAGTGCATTTGGCTGATTTTAATAAAAAGATTTTGAATTCACTAAAAATTATATGAGTTTTCAGTAATAGTAATGTTGCATTTCAAACTTATCTTAATGATATTGATTTAATCATAAAGAAATTCATTCAATTTGCGTTAACTGTGTTCTGTTCAGTAAATCGTAACCAACAATACATATTTACTACAATACTGGTAGGACATTAAAACTAGCTCTAACCATTTTACAATTAAACTTGATCATAACACATATTTACATTCAAACCATGATAACGAGAAAATCAATTAGTTGTGGATTCACTCACGGGAGAGATGATTGCATCTCTTGGAATGATTTTTCATTATTCCAAAATTACAAAATAGTTTTTGCAGTTGTTTGAATTTTCTCGCATAACGAGTTCTTTATAATTCAATATAGCGCGCAGTCGTTACGGTATGAAAATTCAGACTGAATCTAATTTGAAGCTAGCTGTAACAAGATTATAGTGGATGTTCATTCTTTTATACAAAGAAAACACAAACGCGAAAACCTACTCGCACAATGAGGCCTTTATCGTAAAATAAAATTCAAAGTTGTTACGGGTTCTTTTGTGACTTTAATTTTTAAAGTTTGAGCAAAAGCTCCCAATTATATAAAAAATGTAATTAATTATATTTTAATCTTCTCGCACAACGAGTTTTTTATCATAAGATAAATTGCAGAGTCGTTACGATAAAAATGTAATTTTTACTAAAACACATTGGGATGCAACCATGCACAACAAGGTATTTATCGAAAGATATAGTGCAGAGTCGTTACAATAAAAATTGCATACACTAATAAAAAAATCCCATAACTTACGTCTACTATCCGAAATCTAATGAATTTTGATATTTTCGTTGACACATGTTTTTAGAAGCTGAAAGAGAATCCTCAATGAGTGATGTGCCTTGAATGATGGGTATCCAATTTAAAATTCTGTCTTGAATGCCAGGTAAATCAATGAGAGACCAAGACCGTCTCACCTCGTAGAGGCTCGAGTAAGACGTGAATCAGTATCGGTACTGGAATAAATATATTAGGTGCATCGGTCCCACGCTATCCCCACTTATTAGCTGACGGCGCGCGCAATCGATACTATGATCGAATAGAGTATTTCCATTAAGCCATAATATTTCAAAATGGCCGAATGCCTCGGGAGATACATTGCATTGTATACATTGCGTCGCGTGTATTATCTTAGTTAAAGA
>JAABKJ010002519.1:0-27870 GCA_011634705.1 Andricus grossulariae | reverse complement strand
GTCCTTTTCTTGACATGTCCATGTCTCGCTACCGTATAGTACAGTCGGTACAAATATAGAATTATGTATGGTCATTTCAGTTTTTGTTGTTATATTTTTACTTCTTAGAATGGACCCTGCTCTACCGATAACCTTCCGACCCTCGTTTATGCGCTTATTTAACTCCCCGTCTATCTTCCCGTCACTAGTGAATAGGCTACCTAGATATATGTACTTAATAACCTGTTCTAATCTCTCAGCATTTAGGACAATGTTGCACATTGTTTTTTCACCTTTTCCTTCAAGCACTATGATTTTTATTTTATTCACGTTAATTTTTTTAAATCAATAATTCATCATTTCTGCCCATGTTATTCATGCTATGATGCTTATGCAAATCCACAGTTGTTGACCAATTGGCACCAAATTTTGCATACATATTATTTGGGCTACCGGACAGATCGTAAGAGTAATGGTGGGGCATATAGGGGGGGGGGGCACCGCTACAGTTTTTGACTAATCAGCACTAAATTTGGCACACAGATTCTTTGGGCTCCGGACATGTCGTAAGAGTATTGGGGTGGGGGGCAGCGGCTAGCTGTTACCTCGGCCGAAGTCCGCGGGTGATGGCTAGTTCCCCATAAATTTAACAAAAATTAATGTTTTATCTTGAATAATTTAGGAGATATGACTTGCAGAAGTGATTTGTTAATGAAAAATTGGCCTAAACAAATTTAACTTTAGTTTCCGTGAAATATGTCATGTCTTGTACATTTTAGATCAAAGTTGCATTCATATTAGTTAAAGCAGACTAAATTTGCCGGAGATCTAAAAAAAATATGCTCTATCTCTCATAGGTATCAAGTTATTGCATCCTGAAAATCAGCCTTCTTATTGAGTTTTATTATACATTAAGTTTTTCGGAAATAACTTAGGTCTGTTGAATTGCACCTGAAAAAATATGTCTATTTGAATAAAAGCACATACATTTTCCAGAAATATACCAAATATTGAATGTCCTATCTTTAATATTTCGTAAAATGTTGCTACGAAAAGCGTGCTCTTCGACAAAAATTTATTCAATTTTGCTAATTAGCCAAAGTTAAACTAATTAGCAAAATTTTACTAATTTTTATCGAAGAGCATACTTTTCGTAGTTTATCAAAAAGGGACCTCAGTAGTGTTTTGGTCGAAATGAAACCAAATATGGAAAAAAAGGGCCTCTTGTATGCCCTCTACTGAATTCTGAAATAAAAAGTATATTGATAATTTCTAATTCATCTTAAAATATGTTACAAAGTATGATGATTTTCGAAACGGGATCTCAATAATTTGTAAAATGTCCGTTGATGTTAGAGGTTTTAATATAACTTATCATAAAAATTGGGTAAGCCTAAGCAAAAAGCTGAAAATAGGTTCATTCACATGGAAGGACAATAATTTTATCAAATTCAAAAATATATTGACTAAAAACACCCGTCAGTAAAGAAAAATAGCAACTAAAAAGGGATCTCAGAAGAAAAATTATTTAGATCCCATTTCCTCTATAAGGAATTTTTTCTCGATTACATTGCAAATCAGGCTGTGAATATTCAGTAAATGCGATTTAAAAGAGTTTATTAGTGTTAAATAAAAATATATATGTGATTATTAATTCAAATTTACGCCAATTCATTTTTTTTCTGAAATCGCGATTTTAGTAGTTAGGCAGGCATTTATTAGTTTGGCAAACGCCTTGAATTAAGAAAATGTAAATTTTAAAACATCCAATTTCATTAATTGTGATATGAAAAAATCTAACAACGAAAGAATTCCAAACGAATGGAAACGCAGGTCAGAATGAAAGTATGAAATCGTCGAAGATTATTATTCTTATTATTTATATAATTCTAATTTGAATATATCATTTCTTTAAAAGGAGCTGAAGATGAATATTCGAAGGCTAGACTTGTTAGATGAGACATTAGAACGTTTGGGCATTCCAAAAAATTATTGCAGAACTTTTAAGAAATCATTACTGAAAGCAGTAATGTGGATCATCATGATTTCCTTTCTTATATTTTTTGACATGTATTTTCTTATTCATACTATATTCGAGGGTTTAATGAGATGTTTATACGCCGTCTACTTATTTCACTTTCCTCTTCATCTTAATTCTCTGGTTGATTTCACCTTTACGACAATTATCAAGTAAGTAAATCTTCGCTAGTTAGAAGAGCTAACTTTTTTCCGTCTAGAACAAATAAGATATTTAATAACAAGTTTGATTCCTTATATTTTCTTTTGCATTTAACGCAGCTTAATAGGAATGAGATTCGAGAATATCAATTTACTTCTAAAAAGCGCCTTGCAAAAGGACTCTGATCCAAAAAGGGTGGGAAAATTGTATACAAATAAAAAATTAAATTCAATACTTATGACAACTGAATTTAACATGAGATTAAGGAAAAGTCATCGACACGTGGGATTATTAATTCTAGTTAGGTGAGAAATTAAATTAGTGTTGACGATGTTACCACAAAACAATTGAAAACAAATTCTACAAATTCATAATATAGTTTCTTACACATTCTTATATTGATAACTTTCGCTTTATTGCACTATTTCAACTTAAATATAAATTGACTAACTATTTGATAAATAAATATGAATACATTTATTTTCTTTTAGGCACCTTCATATGGAATTATCGAAAATATCCTGCGAAATAAATAAGATCTACCAAAAGCATATGGCAATGGAAATGGGAGCATATTTTTTTACTGTAACAGGGCTTTTGTATCATTTGTTTCTAACTATTTTTTTCCATAATGAATCCTTCAGTAAAAAATATAAGTCTATCGTCAGTATATCATTATGGTGTGCTGCATTCAGCTATCGATTTATCAACATTAATTTTACTTGTGCAAGAGTTAGCTCTGAGGTAAGCATTTTTAATTAATAATTTAATAAATGCATTTCTCCACTTTGGAACAAAGATTAACTTGAGGATTCAGTGTGCGTTTAAAAGTTGAACTGCTTTTTCTTGTTTTATATACAGTCATGTAAAACTAGAGACATCCTCTATGACTTGAAGATTTTCAACGAAAATCAAGAATTAAATGAAGAGGTGAGATCTCATACGATTCATATATTGAGAAATTTTGGAGGAGTTGACCGCTCTGATTTTACGTCTACCAGGAATATATTTCGTAGAGAATATTCGGGAATATAGAGAATATTTCGGAATATTTCGGAATACAAAGAATATGAAGAATATGGGAATATGTAGGAATATGAGGGAATATGTATGAATATGAGGGAATATTTGGGAATATGAGACAATATTTCGGAATATATTAAAATTATTTATAATAAATTACATATATACTAAACTTACAGTTTAATATCACATGAAATTTAAAATGTTATTCTTTGGCCTATAAATGAACTTAGTTAATAGAAACCAATAAGAAAATATTAACTATTTTTGCTTGAAAGTTTATTGTTTAGTCTACTAATATATTTTTGGTTAGGAAGTCATCTTTTTTGGTTTGAAAGTGAATTAATTTATCGAAAATGTAATCATTTTGTTAAAAAGTCACACTTATTGTTTGAAAATTCAACTGTTTTGTTGAAAATTCGTCTTTTTGGTTTGAAAATTCATCTGTTTCTGTAAAAATTTTACCTTTTTGGATAAAAATGCAACTGTCTGGTTAAAAGTTAATCTGTTTCTGTCGAAAATTAACTTTTTTGATAAAGATTCAACTGTTTTGTAAGAAAATAGTCTTTTTTTATATAAAATCAATTTTTTTGTAAAAAATTAATTTTGGCAGTGGCTGTCGGATGTCGGATGGATTGCCGGTACAGACAAAAAAATTTCTTTGCCATCATATTATTTCATAACATTATTATACATTATTATACTTTCATTACAGCTTTTATTACATTTTTATTACATTATTACATTATTATTTTTTTATATTTATCAATTGAATGTTTATAATCGCATCAACTGCCAGAGTCATTAGCGACATGTTGGAAGATAAATCAATCACGATACCTTCTGAGCCGGAAAGGGGTAGGGGTTTTCACCAAAATTATTTATTTGTCCAGTCACACGGGTGCCTTCCCGCCCCCACGAGACATTGGAAAGGGGTAGGTGTTTGATAAGCATTATTTCTGTGACCAGTCACATGGGTACTTTCCCGCCCCCACAATATGTTAGAAAGGTGTAAGGGTTGAAACAACATTGTTCTGTGAGAAGTCATAGGGGTGCCTTTCTGTCCCCATGAGACTTTAAAAAAGGGTAGGGGTTTTGATCAAAATGATTTATGTGACGAGTCACAGGGATGCATTCCCCTCCACCACGAGACGTTGGCAAGATGTAGAGATTTAAAAAACACTATTCATGTGACCAATCACAGGTGTGCCTTCCCGCCTTCACGAGAAGTTGTAAAGGGGTAGGGGTTTGAACAACATTATTTCTCTGTCCAGTCATACGAGTGCTTCCCGCTCCCACGAGAAGTTGGAAAGGGGTAGGGGATTGACCAAAATTATTTCTGTGACCAGTTACTGGAGTGCCGTCCTGCCCCTACGAGAAGTTGAAAAGGAGCAAGGGTTTGACCAACATTCTTGACCAGTCACAGGGTTGCCTTCCTGCTCCCATGAATCGTTAATTGTAATTTTTGAGTAGCTAATTGACGATAAAGTGCGATATACATAAATAAAACGTTCAATATAAAGCGTCAAAAGCCAGTATATGACAAAATAACTCTTAAATCACATGATCTTGAAGTAAAATGCTGGATAGTCCCTTCTCTATGCTGGAAATATGTTCTTTTACCGGTACGGGCAGAGAACTTTATTGCCGGTATACCGGTACAGAATTTTTTACCGGCAGTCTATCCACTCCGATTAATTTTTTTAACTGAAAATTCAACTATTTTGTTAAAAACTCAACTCATTGGTTGAAAATTCAACGGTTTTGTACAAAATTCGGCATTTTGGCTTGAAAATTCAACAATTTTGTAGAAAATTTACCTATTCGGTTAAAAATGTATGTATTTTGCTGAAAATTCTTTTTTGTTGGTAAAATCCAACTGTTGTTTATTTGATATAACATTTTTTAAATGAAATATCAACTATTACATATTTCTTTGAAAATGCATCTTTTGACTACTTTCTCAAAAGTTCATTTTTTTGGTGGAAGATTCACAATTTTAGTTGGAAATTCATATCTTTAAGTTAAAAAGTAATTTTTTATACTGAAATATTTTATTTAAAATTCAACTATTTGGTTAAAAATGTATGTATTTTGTCAAGAATTTATCTATTCAAAATAAGCTATTATTTAAAAAATGTACGCATTATTATTATATTTCTCACCTTGAATTACAAGTTACATAATAACGCGGTTTAAATTCTACACCAATAGCAGCCAATGAGGGCAGCTCGCCAGTCTAGCGCTGTAGCTCTACATGCCAAAGTTGGGATCACTGGGAAAAGGCACCAGATAAAAAATTATATGAATACAATCAGTGAACGGATGAGAAGGAATCGGGGAATTGATTGATATAATATTTCACATTATTTGTCAATATTTAGGAATACTTTAGAATATGTGGGAATATTTAGGAATATGGGGAATATTTGTGAATGTAAACAATATCAAGAATATCTGGGAATATTGAAAATATGTATGGGAATATTTCGTGAGTGTACATGGAATATCGCAGTGGTCGACCCCTCGGAAATTTTTTTAATCGATATACGAATTCATGATGATATTAATTATTTTTAATCTGGTTAATTGGCAGATTGAACTGTTTTCGTTACAACTGACTCAACGTCCTTTGGCCTTTACTGCGTGCGGATTTTCCACTTTAGACTTATCCTTTGTTCGTATGGTAAATATAAATTATATTTCAATTTGTGAAAAAATAATTAAATGAATAATGGTTTACTCTTCAGTTCACAGGGAGCTTAACGACATTCCTCGTCATATTGATACAATTTAGTCCGCAAATAAGAGAATGCGTATAATTGTAAATAATGTCAACCTATATATATGTATAATATAATATACAAATAATATATTTCTGATTGTATAATATTTGTGAATGTCCATCTGTCCACACAAAAAAATGACCTAACCAGGAACTTGATAAAAGGATCTGGATAAAAGCTTGTAATGTAATATTTATATTAAATTTTACTTACATTATTTTGATTAAAATACATCTTTGTAGTTGAAGCCGTCTGTCAAAAAGAACCTAAGTAATATTATGATCGATACTCTCAAAAAATGCAATACATTGTTTAGTTCAAACAGAATAGGATGTTAAATATGCCTTTACTATATTAATTATGGTTAAAAGTATCAGAAGTTTCTAGTTGTTTTAGCTAGTTTTTCTGGTAAATGTAACCAGAATTTCTGGTAAGACTAACTAGAGTTTTGTACTATACAGTTTTCTGGACTCCATGAACTCCATGGACTCTTCCTAACCCCCTTTGAAATCACATGGACTGCATCCCGATGTAAATAGTCTAAAAAAAATTTCCGAAAATAGAGTGTATCAACTATATTCCGCTTCGCTAAAATTTCGTTTCTCCATATATGTGCATGTATTAATAAATGGTGATAAATACAACACTCGAGGCAAGCAGCATATTGTTACTTGCCAAAATGTCAATGCCGAAATTTTCGAACATTCACTTTTTTTATTTATTTTCTACAATGCAGTAAATTCAGGGTTCACTATAATTATTTATACTTATATAATTGAAAATTCATTAAAGAAATCGCGATTGTCCGAGAACTAGACATTTACGAAAAAGCGTCATTTGACACGTTCAGCCAAGGGGAAAACCAATCCTAAAAATGCGGTCTAGCGGAAGTGGATTACCCCGAATTATTTCGGAATGCCCAAAATTACATCTATATACAGCTTTACTCCGGATTACTTAAGATTACTTCGGATTGCACAAAATTACTCTGGATTACATAAAATTATGGCGGATTACTCCACCTAAATTAGACACACGCGAACTCTCAACCAAAAAGGATTGATTTTTTAAAAAATTGTTTAATTAAAGAAAAAACATGTGAACATCAAACCAAATAGTTGAATTTTTAACCAAGAAGATTAATTTTCTACCAAAAAGACGAATGTTCACCAAAATACATGAATTTTTAACGAAGTAGTTGAATTTTCAACTAAAAAAGATAATAATTAGTTAAATATTAAATAGTTAATTTTTTAACCAAAGAAATACTTTGTCAACTAAAATGATGAAATTTCAACAAATAGATTAATTTTTAACCAAATAGTTGAACATTTAACCAAAAAGATTAATTTCCTACCGAAAAAATACGAATTTTAAACCAAAAAGTTGAATTTTTAATTTAAAAATATGAAATTTAAACTAAAAATGAAATAATTACCTTCCAATTGAAAAATTAATTTGAAAAAAAAAAGAATTTCGAAGAGAATGGTAAAATTTTCAAACAGAAAGATGTTTTTTCAACTAAAATTATGCGTTTCCAGCCAAAAAATAAAATTTTAACAAAGTAGTTCAACTTTCAACCAAGTAGTTGGTTTTCAACCAAGAAAATTAATGTTCTAATAAAAAGAGCAATTTTTCACAAAATACATAAATGTTCAACCAAATAGTCGAATTTTGAACGAAATAGTTGAAATTTTAATCGAGAATCTTTATTCTCTATCAGAAATACATGAATTTTCAGCTAGGAAAGACAAATTTTCATCAATAATGCAATAGTTAAATATTTAGTCAAAAAATTAACTTCTAACAACAAAAAAAAGAATTTCCAAGAAAATAGCTCCATCTTTAACCAAACCATTTTAAACTAAAATCCAGAATTGGAATACCAAGTAATTGAATTTTTAATAAAAAAAGATACACTTTTATCAAAAAAGTGGAATAGTTAGATTTTCATTTCCAAAAAATTAATATTCAACTGAAAAAAAAGGAATTTTCACCAAATTAATTGCATAACAATCAATAACATAACTAACAACATAAAAAGACAAATTTGCAACCAGAAAAATTATTTTTTAAAACAAATTTTGAATTTTCTACAAAGGACATTAATTTTTCAACCAACAGTTAAATTTTTAACCAAAATCATAAGTTCACAACGATGAAGATTAATTTTCGACCGAAATAGACGGATATCCAACAAAATACGTGAATATTCTACTGAAAAGATCAATTTACAAACAAAAATGGAATATAGTTCAATTTTCAGTACAACAAATAAATAAACACAATTTAACAAAATAGTTGAAAACTGTTTGGATTACCTACGAAAATTATTCCGAATTACCTGGGTTACTCTGAATTTCTATTCAAGTATTTGAATTACTTAAATTACTTCGAATTAAAGTGGATTATCCTGGATTATAGGTTTATTGAATTACCTGAAGCTAATGACTCTGGATTACTTCATGTTAGAACTGGATAACCACGGATTACAATTACATTACTTCTTATTACAAGAGGATTACTCCGAATGACTTGAATTATGCCGGATTACAAGTGGATTAATCTGGTTACACGGGATTACTCCGTTGATCCCCTTTCCCACTTCTAGCCAAAAGGGACACTTATGTTACCAAAAATATTTACCAGAATAATTTTAACCAGAAAAAATCAACCAGAGTTAATTAATCATAATTTTCTAGTTGTATTAGCCAGAATGTCTAATTAACATAACTAGACATTTTTTAACCAGCCGCGTCTAGTAACTATGATCAGAACTTTATATTGAGTGATTAAATATTATTTATTTCAAGTGAATTACATTCTTAAAATTTAATAATTCAACCAATTTCAATTTTCAAAATTTTAGGTGGGCATGTTTTAATTAGAATATTTCTAATAACACGTTAAGTTTCAAAAGTTTTAAGTTTTTAAGGATTCTAAATTTCAAATTTATAAGTGCTCAAAATTTTGAAACCGTACAATTTAAAGACAATAAAATAAAACAAAATTTTTAATTCTTATTAAATTACAATTTTTGTATAATAAATTTGTAGCGCAAAATTTAAACTCTGTTCCACATTTTTTAGTCCGTGACTAGTCGTCCAGCTTTTTAGCACGAAAAGCGAAAATGTTGCAAACTTGATTGTCGGGAAAGCTAGACTAGTCACTTCGTGCACGAACATAAAATTTTTCTTCGAACATTTAAATTTCACATTATCCATTTACATACTAGACGGAATTTTAACTCTATTATTTTTTTTTTGAATCAACAGTATATATAATTATAAATACTGTTTTGAATATAATTTTCTGTTTGAACCCCGATTCCAACTTTAAATGTTTAAACACGTTTTATAAATTTGAAAATATTTAATTTCATTTTGGTTATGCTATCCAAATTGGAAAACAAAGATTCAATGCATTTCAATTTGAAAACATCCCAATTGGAAACACTCAAAAACAACAAAGTTTGGAATTTAGCAAATTTATAAACTTAACTATTAGAAATTCTACTTTACGAAAGTTTGGAATTTGTTATCGTTAACTGGAAAGATTTCCCAAAATTTGAACGCTTTAAACTTCCTGCGCTTTAAAATCTGAACTTATTCTTCAAAAATTGATAAACAGATCGTTTGTAATTTATATATTTCCAGTTTGGAATAATGTATTTTATATGAAATATTTATTGCCAAAGGAAAACTCTGTAATAACCAGATGTTTAGGTCAAACATATCTTTTTATTTTATGGTTAAAAATTCCAAAAAACTGCTTTTATTTTACCAGAAAAATGTGTGTTTAATGGGACGCAATGGAATTGGCCATTTTCCTGTCATTATTTTCGATCAGAAATCATATGGTATAAACAAAAAATAAGCAGAAAAACAAAATTGTGACGCCTTAAATTATATAATAAAATGATTGGTAAACTATTTAAATATTAACTACAGGAAGCTGGACATTTTTTGTGGCATTATTTGATTGTGTTTTTTGTTGTTGCTATTGGAAACAACAGCCCCAAAACGTGTAGATTTTAAATTCTAAATTCTCGGCAGTCTTTTTTCTTTCATTCTTTACTAAAAAAAATCGCATTTCATAAAAAAATTCTTCCTTTTCTGATAAATTTTGCTTGGACAATATTTTTTATGCCGTATTTAAAAAAAAACCACAGCATTTTATTGAGTTAAAACTTGTGTTAAAAAAATGGACATCCAATTGCCTTTCAAACATGCGCGTATTATTGGAGATCTTGTAATTGAATGGCTTTGTTATTTGAATCTAATTCAGTCAGAAGTTATCTAATTTAAGAAAAGATCAAAAAGTTTTTTACTTAAATAAGTTGCTAATTCTTTTGCATAATTTAATTTTAAGAATTGAAAATTACTTTTTGACAGTGTTTTATTTCCAAATTTCTTTAATCAGTTGTAGTGAACTCCGATTACGACTTAAGTGTTTCTCCTTCCCAAAAAAATACAAATTACTTTCCACTATTTCTTAATTTAAAAAGTGATTTTCGCAGAAGCGGTATTGAGGTTTTCAACTTGGAGCTATTGAAATTACTACTAAAATTATGGTTATAAGAAGCTGGTCATTTCCCTGGCATTATTTCCGATCCGAAATCAGGTGGTATAACCAAAAAATAAAAAATAAGCAGAAAAACAAAATTGTCATGCTTTAAATTATATAATAAAATTCTTGGAAACCTAATTAAATATTAACTACAGGAAGCCGGACATTTTTTGTGACATTATTTGATTGTGTTTTTTGTTAGTTAAACCACTGCATTTGATTATGTAGAAAATTTATTTATCGAAAAGTTAGAATTAAATTCGATTTCCAATTAAAATTTTCGTATTTAAATTGGCAATTAGAGTTGACCAATAAGTTGAGTTATTTCAAAGACATTTTATCGCGAGTGTATCAAGTATAATAGTATGACTCAGATCGCATGTCCCATCAGTCAAAAGAACAATCCTCTATCAAACAGTCTTGTTTTCAGCAGCATTGGACATCCTATACTCAGCTGGAGTCCATGTGTGGACTTCTTGACATTCAAATCGACGCGACGTCCGACTGCTCGTTGTTGGATAAATAAGCGGCTCCCTCTCAAATCCCAATGACCACCGCTCCGACACCGTAGTAGAAATGGTAGGCAAGTGGTCAGACGACATCAGTCAGGCGAGTGAGAAGTCGCCTACTCTCAGACACAACGTTCACTTTCAATATAGGACCCTTGCATTTTCGTAAGAAATTCCTCGAATATACATATTACATACAAGTAACAGCTCATAATAACATATACATGCATACATACATATATATCGGAATATTAAAAATTAGTAATGCCTGATTGGATCGCTATACGCTTGAACAACATTGGACAAAATAACTCGCTTGGGCAGTCTCCTCCCAAATAGAGCGAATAATGACATTTTTTAAGTTAATAAGTATGTTTTTCAAAGTGAATAAGATTTTTTAAGTACAATTGTTAATAATGGTTAATAATGGTGAGATGAGTTACTAATTAATGCACCAAATTCTACAGTAAACAATACCTCATATTTTTCAAATAATATTCTTTATTAGAAACAATGATTCCAAAGAAAATTGGCAAACAGAAATCTTTTCATTGATTGCACAAAAGTAAAATTATCACAACAAAAAATGCTTTATCGACATCATTTTGACTAGATGAGAAAATTCTTTCAACAAAATTAAAACTAAATTAAGATAATCTTATATGCATATAAAATTCTGTTAATTCCTAAGATTGCAAAATTTGCATCTCAAAATTGTGTTTATTAGATAAACTACGCAAAGATGAAAATCTAAATATAAATTATTTCTCACGAGGGATTTCCTTGAAACAATTGAAAGAGTGTCATTACAGCTTGGTCTGGCAAAAATGGATTTACTTCTAAATTGCTTCCTTGTTTCAAAGAAATCTTCTTTCAACGAGTTCAGAGTCTTCATATACACATTTTTCATCCAAAGAAAAGAATGTGGTACACCACAATCCTCAAGAGAAGTATAAGTGGTTTACATTGCAATAATTTTCATTACAATATTTCTCTTTGGAATAATTCTCCTAAGAATAATTTATTCTTTTCAGAATGCCCACATCTGTTTACTCACAATTAGTAATGAACAAAGTCTCTGAATAATTTAATTATTGTGTAGTCTTGTAGTATTGTTTACAGCATTTTCTCAATGTGGATGAAAGGACATGAACTACCATCAAATAGTAGATTGTGATAGTTGTAGTTCCTAGAATATTGAATCAATGACAATGAGGTGGAAGTACAATATTGAAAAAGGTCGAAGCCACACAGTGTTGATGACGTAGTTTTCATTTTCTTTCTTTCATTTGTATTCCTCGGCACTAGGTCATTGAACCGGAATTAAGTTTTTTTCCTCTGAAGCTTTTTTGCCGTTGATCTTCGACGTAATGTCAAATAACATAAAGAGATCGAAGAAACTTCCCGTGTGACTCTGGACAGGTAAAAATGCATTTTTTCGCCTTCATGATTCACCATCTTTCATGACAACACATCCAGCTTTTACATGATTATGCACTTGCCCTTTTCAGCCCAAGGGTTGTTCTTCTTATCGGGCGCGTGAATCAATGGGTCATTTTTTTCATTTTCTTCCACGTACTCGCGCATCCTGAAACATTAAAAAATGATAAATTAGTCCCTCGAAAACTCACTAGCAATAATTTCAAAATATATAATCCATTCATTTCTCTTCTCTACTTGAACATTCATTTCTCTTCTCTACTTGAACATTCATTTTTTCAGAAATTATAAAAAGAGGAATTTTATTAGTTTGATGATAAAAACAACATTTTTTATTTTCGATTCATTTTTTAAACAAGGATTTCTAATATACTGAAATTTACAGACTTTCAAATTGAAAAAATGGTTTGCAATATTGAAATTATGCAGCTCATATTTTAAGTTCCCAGATTTTGCATTTATATTTAAGGGGCATCAAGTCACTTTTCTCTACAAGATATATTCATACAAAATAAGATTGTTTGACATCCGAAGTAAGTACCAACAAAATTTGCAATCAGTTAATATATCTTTGGTCTAGGTGTAAAATTTAAAAAAATGTATTTGTGAAAGGCATGATTGATACAAAATAAAAACATTAAAATTGTATCTCTTGCTTTGCAAAGAATAATTTCCTTCAAATAAACAGAATGTTAAGTTTTCAAAAACTTTCCTTTTACTTTTTGTTTCGTACAAAATTGTAGAGGAAAAAATTTACAGAATGTTAGGTCTGTTCCCTGAATTGAGGATCCAGATCAATAAATGTGTAATTGTATCAAATTTCTTCATGACAAAATGAGCTATAGTTCATTAAAATCTGATCATTTTTCGATAAAAACTACCTACAATTTTGACTTACAATGATTGTTTTTAAGTAATATCATTTGATTTGATTTTTTAATAACAATAATCTTCTCTTTGACACTTTTCATTGTGAATGAAACACTTTTTTATGATCTTTATAGACCACAAAATTAAATTTTTTTAAGAAAACATTCCTTATTAATTTCCATAGTTTCTCTCAAAGAGAATTTATGTAAATAATGAGCAAAAATAATTTCCCTTGAATGAATGTTAATTATCGCACGCTATTTTAATAAAAACACCTGTTTACTTTCAAACACTGAATTCAGATAAAAATCAAAGTGTATAAAGACATAAAATAGATCCAAGGACGAATTTTCGATGTCCCCGAAACGATCTTGATTCATGAATCTTTCATGGAATTTTTTTATTCTGCAAATTCTTCTTAGGCGACGATATATTCCCCGATTTTATCAATTTTTTCTATGTAGATATAAAATTCAGTAAGACGAAATACACTAATAGAAGTTTGAAAAAAGGGGTTTCTTTTTTAACAGAATTGAAAATGAATCACAAAAAATACGATTATTTTTAATAAATATTTTAAACCTCATAAAAAATTTCATTCTCTCCAAGATTAATTTATATCGTTTATGTCGGTCACAATATTTCCTTTATAGTACAATAAAAGTCCGCAATTACGTCAGGGAAAATAAACATTTTAGTACTGGGGCGAAGTTAAATATCGAGAAGACCGGTTTCTCCACTATCCTTTTTTAAAACCGCCATTTAAAACTGGAAATTGTACCTTTCATTGAAAGACCGAAACGATTACTCAGTTTATTTCCTATAGTCAAATTGAAATTATCAATTATCTACTTTTCTTATAACATAATTACACTTTGCTATTATAACATAATAGCGGAGGGATGAATGAGGGGCTGTTCAAAAACTACGTCATGCTATTTTGAACACTTCCCCTTCTTCGTCAAAGATCATCGTACAAAGATTGAACACCCCAGGATGACCTCAGAAATACAAACACCCCCCCCCCCACCCTTTTAAGATAAAATTTGTTCTTTACTTTCATTTGATAAATGCCTAAATGAAAACTCAAAACATGCAAACATAATATTTTAATAAAAACACAAAACATACCAACAGAATATTTTAACAGACTTTATAGCCCAAAGTGCCAAAAAGGCAAAATAGGGTTATTTTTCGCGAATATAGGGGAATGATAGAAGAATAAATTCTTTGAAATAAAATTAATGTATGAATACCATATTGAAGTCAGTATTAAATGCTTCAGATTTCAAGTCGAAATATATTGCATTTTCAACAGAATAGTTACATTTAAAAATTCATTAATTTTCTACGCAAGGAAATGAATTTTCAGTGGAAGAATTGAGATTTGAATCATTCGGAAAACTTGGAAGACTTTGAAACCCAAAACGATAAATTATCAACCAAGAAAAATGATATTTCAACCAAATACTTGAATTTTTATCAAACAATTAAAATAATTATTACCCAAAGAGTTGCATTTACGACAAAAAGTTGAACTTCAAAACAAAAAAAGACAAATTTTCAACAAAGTATTTGAACTTTTAACCAAATAGCTGATTTTTGAATCTAGAAAAAAATGTATTTTCCTATCAAACAATCGAATTTTTAAAGAACAGAGAATAAACTTCAAACAAAAAATTTCATTTTTAATTCAATAGTGGAATTTTTAAGCCAAGAAGATCAATGTTTTAGAAGACAGTTGAATTTTCTATTGATATTTCAACCAAAGAAGATTTTAATTTTGAATAAAAAACAGTTGAATTCAACCAAAAGAGACGAGTTTTCAACAAAACAATTGAACCCTTAACCAAAACAGATTAATTTTTAACCAAGCAGTAGCATTTTTACACAAAAAAAGATCAAGTTTCTCAAAGGAAAAAGGTCAATTCTCTGAAAAAAGGGTTGAATTTTCAAACAAAAATTTAATTTTCAACTAAGAAAGTTAATGTTTACACAAGTAGTTGAATTTTCTGAGAAAATAATAGAATTTTCACCCCTCAAAAAACTGACTTTTCAACAAAATAGTTAATTTTCTACCAAAGAGATGGATTTTCAATTCATAAGATGAATTTTTAACAAAGTAATTCAACTTTTAAACAAGCAGTTAAATTTTCAATCAAGAAGATTTCTTTCTACAAAGTTGTTGAATTTTCAACTAGAGACTATCAATTTTTAACAAAAAATAGAATATTTAAATTTTCTGTTCAAAAAGTTAATTTTTAGCCAAAAAAATAACGAATTTTCAACCAATAAAATGAATAATTTTTAATAAAGGAGTTCAACTGTTATCCATTTGGTTGAATTTTCAACTAAATAAGATGAATTCTCAATGAAAAATGTAATAATTGAATTTTCAACTGAAAACAACAATTTTTAACCAAAGAAGGATTAGTTGAATTTTTAGTTAAGACATTTAATTTTCAACTAGAAAAAACGAATTTGTAACAAAATAATTAAGTCTTCAACCAGATATTAAAATTTTTAACTAAAAGCGATGAATGTTCTGAATCAAAAATATAATATAGTAGACTTTTAATTAAAAAAGAATAACCTTTATCGAGATATAGTTGGATTTTCCTAATGGGATCTGTTAGTTCATTTTGCATTCAAGCGAAAAAACGAGAAGAAGGGGAAGTTTCTTAAAAACAGGCTAAAAAGAGGAATTCTTTTTAAAAAATCACTAATCTTTATTTTTTCAAGCACCGACATCGAAAATCGTCACAAAACCTTTTAACCCCCCATGCTCTGGCAGTGTGACGTAGTTTTTGAGCGGCCCCTGATAGAATAATATACTTTTGACTAGATTCAGACCAATTCTTCAAGAATCTGCAGTCTCGAAAAACGATCGAGAGTCGAGAGTCGAGAGTCGACAGTCGAGAAGAGACGATAATCTCGTTCAAGAAAAATTTCGTCTCGTGATAAGTATCGTACAATATTATGGGAAAATTTGGAAATGTTTGATCTAAAAATACTTCACATGTAATTTTCAGTTAAAAGAATAAAATTGATTAGGTTGTAAAATTATTATTATATCATTCAGCCACTTCCCTTTCGAAACGTTTAAAGTATTTTGCTTTTGCGAATAAATCCAGATTTGAATTACAAAAATAAACCTAAATTATCAAAACTTCGTATCCAGGAAGAAGAAAATGTGCATTGTGTTATTTAATTCTGAAATTTTATTTCCAATAGGCTCATTTTCTAATTTCATTTTCTCTTACGTCGAAATAAAAAGAGAAATTGCATTGGTATACCGCAATAAAATAATTTACAACCGGAGCACTTGCTCTCGCGGTCACAAGACGAAAGTTCTCATCTTGCAAAGTACCTACTTCTAATTCACGACAACGTTACTTAACTCCCGTTTTGCTAATCTTCAGACTTCTCTCGGTATGTCAATGTCTCTCCAATTAACTACACGATAATCTCCGGTGGCTCCCTGCGAGATTACAGATACAGCTCATAGATTATAGCAACCTACGTAACTCGTTATCCTGAATATTTGTCGAGCAAAACGAGAGTAAGAAAACGTGCGAGAGCGTTTTAAAAAATATATAAAATCATGTCAGGAACAAAGTCCGAAAGCTTCCCTCGAACATCGCCTTGAACGCAAATCCTCGCCTAGCGCAATTCCCTTTCACTGCCTGCTCCGTATCACTTCTGACAGCATCAGGGCTTACTTTACTTACTCTGCTCATAATTTATTCGTGCCACTATATTAGAAATTGCAAGCAGAAATTGTAGAATGCATCTTAGCAATGTGAGAAACGATTATAAGGCAAAATCATTTTACTACTTTTCAAATAATATTTTCAAAGTACGTTTGAAGCTGAAGAAAATATGTAAACGTTCTGATTTGATAGTTTCTTCTATGATGCTGTGTTTGGCTTTAGGATCTAAAAATAAAATGCTTTATTTTTTTACGAGTCAAACAGAACAGGGTGGCCGCATAACTTCATTTCATCATCATCAAAATCATCCAAATTCTATCCCAAAAAGTGGCTAATGTTCTTTTGAATTCAAATGAACTGAAAAAAAAACTAAAAAATTCTATTGATTTTAGTAAATTTCCAGTGAATTTAGAAGAATTTAAGGGAGATGGGAGGAATTCGATGAAATTCATGAAAATTCAAGGTGAATTAAAAAAATCATGTGAATTGAAAACAATTCAAAAATATGAAAAAGGGTGAGTTCGCCGGTAATCGGTCAAAGATTCTAAAATCGTACAGCACTTTTGGGAGAACAAATTGTGTTTGGTGAAGAGAAAATCAATATTCGTCCGACCACTGATACGTGTCCGGAGACCGGTGTAACTACACAATTCATTGAACTTAGTAGGTATGAAATAAAGTTTAGAAAAATTCCAATGAATTTAATGAAATGCCTAAGAATTTAAGGTGAGTTTAAAAGACTTCAGGATGAATAAATTACATTTTTTTTAATTTAAAAAAATCCATTGAATTGAGCAGAATTGAGTAAATTTAGAACAATAAAAGTTAATTTAAAAAAATACCAAAAAAGTGAAAAGATATTCATGATAAATTAAAGAGTATTCAGGGTGAATTCCAAAAAAATTAGAAACAATAGTTTGAAATCTCTTCAAATCTTTGAAACCCTATGAAATCCCTCATTTCTCGTGAATAAATTCTTTAAAATCCTTCAAAATGTTAAAAACTCCAGGGAAATTCTACGAAATCTAATATTTCCTGAAATCCTGGAAAAATTAGTAAAATACCTTGAGAGCTTTAAGATCCCTTAAAATCATTGAAATACTTGAAAATCTGATAAAATCCCATAAAATCCTTTTAAATATCCTGAAGCATTATAGGTCCTGTGAAATAGTTGTATATCTTCCGAAATTTTAGAAAATTATTTAAAACCGGATTACATTCTTTTCAATATCATAAAATCATTAAAATACTAATCCTAACATATTTCAACCCTTTTGAAATCCCTCCAAACTATTCAAATCAATTAAAAATTCTTTAGAATCTTTTAAAATTTCCTAAAATATTTCAAATCCTTTCAAATACCTTTACATTATTGAAATATATTAAAAATTTATGGGAATATTTAAACATATTTAAAAAGAAGTCAAGAAAATTCAGAAATATTCGTAAATCTGGATTGAATACTGGTTAGCCCATATGGGTTAATTTATTGAAACAAAAGTGACTAAAGTGATATTTTCATTTTAAAAAGTAACTACAGTGACTTTATCTTTTAAAAGTGTCTAAGAGGAGATTTGAGAAAAAAAGTGACTTATAGTGACCGTCTGGCAGCTCTAATTATTATTGACCGCCACTTAAAGAACTCTTACAGAAATTCCCTGCCTTTTCCCATTTTTTTTAAATCCCTGACTTTCCCTGACACAATTTCTAAGCAATTTTTTTATTGGGCAATGTTTTTTTTATAGTTTTTTATCATGGTAATGCGAGTCGTTATTTTTAAGATCTGAAATCTATTTTGTACCATTATTATTTTACTTTGTGCGAAATAGCATTATTATTAATATATTATCCTAAAATGAGAGTTCTGTAGAATATTTTTGAAAATCTATTTGAAGAATATTTATCAAACTCTGATGGGGGGTGGGGGGTGATTTTTTTATATAATATGCAGTGGCGGATTTAGGTATTTGCCACCCCTGGGCTAACAAAAATTTGCCGCTCTTAGGCTAACAGAAATCAATTACTTGATTGTGAATCCACGGTAAAATTGAAATTCATCAGATGAATTATGTAATGTTTTGAATTACTCTATAAAATAAGTGGGTTAAATAAAAAATTAATATTTTCAGTCAATCTTCATGAAAATTCTTTTCACCACGCTTAGGCTATATCTCTTTAGAAAAAATTAGAAATTTTTGCAAATTTATGGCAGAAAATTCTGAAATTTTCCAATTTTGCCACCCTAAGCTGCAGTCTATGTAGCCTATATGGGAAATCCGCCACTGATAACATACATTTTTTATGTAATAGACGAACCTTGTGTAAGATGGAAAATTACATTTTATAGGTTTTTTATCTCGTCACTATCAATCACTAAGATTTTCGTTTGTGGAAAATCTATTCGAGACTGAGGTTTTTTCATAGCCAATTTTTTGAATCAAGCATTAAAATATGAATCTGATTATGTAAGAAAAAGTACCATCTTTGTCTAATACGTCCATACCAGCACATATCCTTCCGTTTTAGGTTTTAAAATGTTGAAACAAATTTTCTATTTTATTTGCAAGATATGATAGAATGCTATAGAAGCTGAAAAATATTTTTCTACTTTTATGGACTTTTGACAGCTTTCAAGAAACTTCTGAATCACTTTGAATCGTCCGAAAGACTGTCAATGATTTCTGGAACATTAAGAACACTCTGAAAACTTTACAACATGTGGAATCATTTTTTAATTTGGCAAAGTTTTCATAAGATTGAAGAATACACAATTTCGTCAATGAAAGTAATCTAGGTTTTTATTTATTACTAATTCAATGATTAAAATTAAACTGAAGATTAGTTACTTTTCACTGAAAATTATTTAATTTGTAACTAAATGAATCATTGACTGTTTTTTGCTTTTCAGTAAGTCATTTTTAACTAATTAAAAATAGAGATCTGAAAATCAGTGGAGTTTCACAGATTTATCAGCCGAATTTCTCTGATTTCAATCAGTGATATAAGTACTTTTCGCTGATTCAGATTTAGAGAATTCTGCTAAAATTTTCGAAATAGGTTTTTTTTACTATAAAGCTTATCTTTATACATTATAACAATTTCTAATTATAAAGCTATACAAATCAGTGAACGTTGTTACTGATTTTATTCAGCAACTGATTGTAATTTAGAAGGGAACCTGCTCTCTAAATCTGATTTAAGTAATATTTCAAGAATTCCAAACTATGCCAAGTCATAGATAAATTCTGCTAATAGATTTAGTACTTTAATTTTTGACTAATTTATTTGATGACCGAATGAATGAGTGCAAAAATATTCTCTTAGTTTGAGTCACCTGAATTTGAATTGAATTTGATTGGTCAGCTAGAAGTATGTATCTACTGACAGCGCTCAGTATATTCTCGCTGATTAATTAGTAAATTTCACTTTTTCCGATTTAGAGGGTAAATAAATGTCAATTAAAAATAAATAATAAGTCAATATTAAATAATAATAAATCATAAGCAATAATGATGTGTTGTTATACTATAATTATTATGCAAAGACGGGGATGTTTTTAACTTTTTTTCCTTCTAATGGCAATATCTGGAGAAATTTTGTTTCGTTTTATCTGCGACCAAAAGATTTAACTTTTTTCTAGTGTTATTGTTCATTCTGGGAAGGAGGTATTCGCCTGATCGATGAAAAACCAGAGGCACTAGGCTCCAAACGCCTTTCACTCTGCTCTCGACGACAGGGAAAGTTTTTGCTTTTGCTTTGATTCGTCAATTCTTTAACATCCGCACTAGTGAAACAGCCGATGAAAACGAAGCCTTGTTCCGCTTTAAACCACTCCCGGAATTGTAAACTTCTGCCGCCACTGGCGACAGGCATAAGCAACCAACCAAAAAATAAAGCAAATTTTTGTTTAATTTAAAAAAAGTTTAAACCGCGGTCCTGGGGCTATAATCAGCCACAAAATGATTACATTATTTACATTACGTAATAATAATAAAATTATTGACAAGTAATAGGTATCAAGTAATAATTGTAATGTAAATAAATAAGTAAATTACATAAATAAATTGTAAATAAATTTTAGATAAATTGTAATGTAATAAGTAATAATAAGTAGACTTACCTGGGACCATAAACAGCCCCAAAATTATTATATCATTTTGGGGCTGTTTATAATCCCAGGACCGCGGATTAAACTTTTCTTATTAGGTATATGAAAATTAACTAACATTTATTTCCGTAAAAAAAATATGTGTTTTACAGGAAATACCAGACGGTACCAGGCACCGACCCAAACCAACCCGAAAGTTAAATTGAAAAATTTTCTAAAATTTGTGGTAATTGCCGTTAACTAACCACAATCTGTGATAAATTACGTACCATAAATTACCGAAAATTACAGGTAATTTTTTTAAAAAATTTATTGAACTTTCGGGACGATTCGGGTTTTTGGGACTGGTTGCGAACCCGAAACCCGGCCCAACTCGACTCGACTCGACTCAACCCAACCCGAAGTAATTTTGTACATCACTGAAAAATAAGATATTTTTAAATTCAACCCCCATAAAGGGTAGTTTTTTCACGATTTTGTCATTTTTTGGATTTTTTGTCTTATTGGGTCGAGTTTTTTTTCCTCCGCGTCTGGTACCATCAATTGTATTTCCTGCTCGGCAATTATCATTCTTACCTAAATTAACGTTAATAAATAGTTGTAATTACTTAGGGGTGGTTTAACCCCCAGAACTGTGGTTTAAACATTTTTTAAATAAAACAAAAATATGCATTTATTTTTTTTTTCGTAAATGCAAAAATTGTATGGGACGCGTGTTGAAAACAAAAAACGTTGGATTTTTTTAGGACACCTTAATATTAGAGGTGTGCAGTGGTTTTATACCAATTTTCAATACAAATTTAGACATGCTTGGAACATTGTATTTGTCGAAATAGAAAAAAAATCTAACTGTACATCAAACCGGCTTGATTACCTTAGATTATTACAATTTTTCAAGTCAAAATCATTCGCTTTTTGGGAGAATAATGGAGCGAAAAAAAGTAATAAACACTCGCTCATAGAGATCAGCATATCCGTTAAGTGTGATCGAAAAAAAATTGTCTTGACATACAAAACAACTCGGGCAAAAAAAGTTGTGGACTGTTACCCTCATCACCCACCTAAAGTTATATATAGAAATCAGAAAATATCTTTGGGTTCCCCTGGGTCGTATATGACCCCTTCTCCTGCATGCAAAATTTGCACTTATTTTCGACACAAGAATTCATCCTTTACGAAGCACAAATATTTTAAGCTAAAACATAAACAATTAATTATATTTGTTTAAAAAAATCAAGAATCAGTAACTGTACCATAAATTAGTTTGATATTTTTATGCAGGATCAGGGGTCATGAACGACCCCGGGGGGACCCAAAAATAATTTTTGATTTTCATTAAAAAAATTGTCGATCTCCCCTAACATCCGTGCGTGAGTATGTAAATTCTTGAGAAATCCCGATACAATCTGTACATAAATCATACTTTAAAGTATATAAGAGCAGAATGGCAGTTACTAATGTTTAAATCATTTGTTTAAAAAAAACTCAAAAGTATGCACTGTATCATTATGCTGATGGAGATGTTTCATTCCTGAGGACCTAGTCGCACTAAATTCAACCAAAAAGTTGTAAGCCCAAAAAGAACAAACAATTCTTGAACTCGCTTTAGAAATAAACAATTATTTGCTCCTGAAATTGAAAATGCAAATTTTCTTCAAAAAGGACACGAAATACGGAAAAAAAATCAATCAGAGAAAATAATGGTTCCTCTCCACAGCTCTAAAAAAAATCTTTCTTGCTTTTGTCAAGCAAAGAAATCTTCATTTTAGAGCAAAACAACCTTAATCGTAACTGAGCGTGGATAAGTTTTATAGGTACTTCCTTCCAAATTAACATTAGAACAAGAAATCTAAATAGAATTTGACCTAACGATAATAATTGGCAATAACTTCAGAAACAATCCTATAAGTCATAAACGCCACTTTTTGAAAATGGGATTATTGGCTCAACAAATCAGATAAAAAATTTCACCCCCATTTTCTCTGAACTGGATACCTTTTTTCAATCAAACTTATCACGCCTCGGGATTTTACATTTCTCAGGCGTAAGCTTTTTTTCTAAAATGCAAATTGGAATTTTAATCACAGTGCAAAGTTGAACAAACTTGCGCTTAGATCGAAAAAAAATTATCTCTCTCCGTTTTCTCTGAACCTAATGATATTTCCCAATCAAACTATTCACGTTTCAATTATGGGTATAGCCTTTCGGAACACCCTTCTTCAAATAACAATAAAATCTTTAACACTGATGTCAATTTCTTTTTGGTCAGCAGATGTCTAAATCTTAAGAGCTTTGTTATCGAACTGTTCAGATATAATTCAGATCGGAAATTTTGCTCTTTGCATAATAATATAAAAAATGAGGTTTTGTCACAAATATGTTTATTAATAATAATAATAATTTATTCTTCATTTTGATCCAATAAGTAAATTGGATTTTTCGCATGTATTTGAGAAATTCGACATTTACACCGCTGAAACTCGTTTTAATGTCAGGGCCTTTACATATGATGTAATTTTGAAAGACACATAATGTCTTCATTTTGAAATCTTGTAGACACAGAATGTACGAGTTAAACTACGAATTCACATGTAGTGAATTTTAATGATAGAAATGAATTATCGTGTCTTGTCTTGTTCCAAAATATATTGAATCTGAAGAAAGACTTTCTTATACTTGAAATGTAGGCTCAATATGGGTAATTGCGATAAGGGAGTTAGTCTAAACTTTGAATTTTGTATAAAAATTACCCGTACTGACCACAGATACATTTTCAAACAATTTTTGTATTTAATTTGTTTATTGCCATGAAGTACATACATACCATGAAATTTCTTTAAAATATAAAAGGGATTCTTCTGGTATTCCCACATATTCCGTAAAACGAGGCTTAATGAGACATGCGGCGTAAATGGGCCTTCCTTTTTTTATCCAGCAAAAGCCATAACAAGTCGAAGAATAAAAAATTTCAGTTGTCTGGCTTTACCCCAGACTGTCCCGCTTAGCCCTGTTTTACGATGATTTCTGGAACGATGCAAAAAATTTCTCATTTAGAGTTTCCAGGAAATTTTCTCTGTTAAGAAAATTGCGCAATTTCGCAGTGATGCTACTTTTCTGTTACGTTTTTCTGGAAACTCAGGAAAAATTCGACAAAGATCGCGAAAAAATTGCATAGACATTTTGTAGAAATCTTAGCGAAAATAGCGAAAATTCCGGCATAGTTCGATGAAATCTCTATAAAAATATATTGTGGATTTTCTGAAATCCCATAGAATTTTCAAAGTAATTTCTTGGAAAATGCGTATTCCAAGAATATTCATAAAAATTCTAAAGAAATTCCACGAAAATTACCGAGGAATTTTACTTTTACAAAGAAATTCTACAGAAATGTAACTGTAAAAATAAATGCTTGAAATTATTGCCTTCATTTGAACAAAATTTTCTGGATTTAAGTCGAGACTTAAATCTAAACAAATTTTATATAATGCGTTAGATAATTATTGATTATTATATCAGTTACAATAAGTTACATGGTTCTTCATGTAATTATATCATTTCACAATAATTAACTACTTATAATAACCAAAATTTCTACATCTTTCTTCGGTCCATATTATAAATTTATAATTTGCCATAATTACTTTCGTTTAAAAAAAAAAAACGAAATGAGTTTGTCGTTTTTTCTCATTGATCGAGTTTGTGTTACAGAATCGAAATTACGATTACCACATAATGTTTGTATGATCCCGATTTTTTTTCTAATTTGGCTGCGCCCCAACAGCACGCTCCGCTGGGATCATCAAGAAACCCAGCTTTCGCATTACATAAAGTTGAATTGAACGTTTAGGCTATCTTATTTTCAGTCAATGGCATAACCGGCGTTAGGTCATCGAGCGGTATCCACTGTCCTTTTTTTTTTTTGTTCACCATCCCGGCCTCTTGAAAACGAGATCAGTTCGC
This sequence comes from Andricus grossulariae, assembly GCA_011634705.1. Lineage (NCBI taxonomy): Eukaryota > Metazoa > Arthropoda > Insecta > Hymenoptera > Cynipidae > Andricus > Andricus grossulariae. The sequence goes on along the minus strand of JAABKJ010002519.1, from coordinate 2,734 downwards.
GAAAATGCCGATAAACCGCACGAATAGCCCAAGGAGATTGTGCTCGAATTTCTTTCATTAATTCAGCCTTGATTATGTCAATGTAACATTACCTCATATTATGTGTAAAATATATCCACTATTGTCTTCTATTCTATTCAATACATGTTTTTAATTGACATTTTCATTGGCAACAGCTGATGTCATTAGATCTAACCATACGTTTACCACAATGTGGTTAGACGTATTCCTGACATGGTTAAAAGTCTCCTACCGTTACAAAGCTTCGATTATAGTCAATATTACCCAGGAAAATCGAATACGGAAACGTATTAAAGAATAGAAAATATATTAAAATTCTTCTTCTAAATAGTGGTCAATTTTCAAAGTTTAATTTTAAAATCTTCACCAGAAAATTCTCCATTCTGAAGAATTAAGTTTTGAATTTATAAACCAATCAATTTTAGACGTTTTAAAAACCGTTTAATTTACATGCCTCACAGTTTCTATCGAAATGAAAAATAGGGTACAAAGGGAACATTATTACTCCTAAAGGGTACACTTATTTACAAAAATGGGATATGATAAAGATGTTATTAAGTTCAGCCCGGGTAGCAATTATGGATCAACCTTTATGCTCTATAACTTTATGATTTATTTTTATTTTTGTAATAAAACTTTCTAAATATTTATAAATGATATTCTTAGGACATACAGTAGAATCCCATTAAGAAAACAAACTTTTCTACGGAATAATAAATTTTAGAAAAATTTTGATTTCAGATTACAGCTCTATTACGTAAATAATAGGTAAAACTTCTTGAAAATGTAAACACTTCTTGCAAATCATGAATACTTTTCAATATTTCTCTTATAATATATAATTTTACAAAAATTTTAAATTGTATTTTTTAATTGAAAATATGGTAATCGTGTACTAAATTATCTTCTGATTTCATATATGAACAAGAAATTGTAAATGAATACCATTAGAACATGAATAATGAGTGAAATAGGCCTTTGCTGAATCAAAAGTGAATAAATCCAGTTTCATTTTGTTAATAAATTCAAAACAGTGTTAGATTAAACATATTTTTTTTGCATTTCGTTTATTTAACTGCCTAACAGAATATAATAATTCATTTCAAGTTTAATTTCTATGAATGGATTTCAAGCTACAATATGTGATTAAATATTGAGAAATGAACTCGACGCCTGAGTGGATATAAGGTGTTCGTTCCGAATCCGTTTGCTGAAGGTTATGGTTCGAAGTTTGTTTGAAGAAGGTGTTCGTTCCGAATCTGCTCGAAAAAGGTGTTGGTTTTGTACTTGTTCGAAAAAGGCGTTCATTCGCCGAAGTATTTCATTCTTGAAGTTTTGTAGTAGTACAATTGACGCAGGGGATCGAACTTTTCTAAAGTAAATTTTCCTGTTTTTTATTTAAGCTTATAATTCATACTTGAATTGAAATAGTCGGAAAAAGCGCGACATAGGGGGGGGGGGCTCAACATTGTCGGAAAATTGCATGTCGTAATTTATGGATGGCCCCTAACGATTTTATGGATTAATTATAGTATGCCATGCAACGTGGTGAATATTGAATAAAATAATATTTTGCAAGCGATAATTGAATATTATATTATTTATGATAAACCTCCTGATATCAGCGAAAGGAGGACGTCCAGGATAATTATAGTGCTCGTACATGATTAAATGCATGATTTCAAAATAACTGTAAAAAGTGGTGTTGTATTATCATAGTTTTATATATATATATCATTAAGCCATTTCCCTTTCGGGGTAGGCGTGAATTGCTCGATTGGAAAGTAGTAGTGTGTGGATGGGTACATAGGTATAGGGTAGATAGGTATATACGTGTAAGGATATAATTATGTAAAATAGTATAAATTGAAAGCTTAAATAAAAAAAAGGAAAATTTACTTTTAAAAAGCTCGATTCCCTGCATCAGTGATGATACCACTACAAAATTTCAAGAATGAAATACTTCGGCGAACGAACGACATTTTCGAACAAGTTCGGACCCAATGCCTTTTTCGAGCGGATTCACAACGAACACCTTCAAACAAACTTCGAACCAACCCCTTTCTCGAGCAGATTCGGAAAGAACACCTTATTTCACTCAGGCGTCGAACTAATGTGGATTTATGATGTTTTATTCGGTTGCTCCTCAATTACCCACAATGGTCCATAATTATCCTGGTTGATAGAAGCTATTTTTGTGTATTTTAAAATGAATTTTTTAGCTATAGCTTTGAAAAATCTTTTAGGCAACTCAAGACTTCCTACTAAAGAAAATACATCAGAGTAATAAAAAACTGAATTTAAGCTATTCTTTTTTTTCTTATACTGTATTTCTATCAGTGACAATTTCTGAGTCATTCAACATATTTTTTAGACATAGAGAAGAATGCGTTGTTTCAGTTTTTATTACTCAGGCATGTCAAATTTTTTATATTCAAATGTATTCTGTCAGTTAAATATTCTAAGGTATTCAAAAGACTTTTCGAAGTAAGTTAATTTCTTTTTAAATACAAAAAAGAAGGTTTGGAAACCCTGCTACTATTTTGCTTTAGTTTCTTCAGCAGTTGAAAATATTTCTCTAGGGTATTTTTACACGCATAAATGGTTCAAATAACGGCGAAAATTCTCTAATAATTTTAAGGCCATGTGACGAGTGGGTCACGTGACCGGCTTCCTGCCTTACCGACACTTTTTTTATTTGTAAACTTATTTT
>JAABKJ010002518.1:0-27871 GCA_011634705.1 Andricus grossulariae | reverse complement strand
AAATCCATTTCATATGCAGTCTAATTACAACGCTGATCACAAAATATTATTTTTTGGCCGAAGACAATGTTTTCTTTTTGATATCTGGAAACTGTTTTCTATAATTTTTTACTACTTTCAGTAAGTACTGTTTTTGGTGAACTAATCAAATGCACCGTAGGGAGACGTACAATCACCTCCATTTTTAAAAGGTCTTTGAGTAGCAAATTTGAAAAAAGTTTAACGCTGCATGTGTGAATTACAGAAAAAACTAGAAAACAGTCTTATAAATAATCGTATAAATTTAAACGAAAATCAGCGATACGTTTTAATATTTATGACGAGTATAAATATAAAAAAGCAATCTGTTGAAACTTGAATCATAATTTGCATTAGTAAATGTACTTTTTTTATAATATTATTATGATAAAGATTGTAAAAATATTAAGAAAGCAATAATAAATACACTTTTATCATTTAAATTTTATTATGACTTTTATTATTTATTTAATAATGTGCCAAAAAAGATGTAAACCATACATACTCATTTTGAAGGAAATTTGAAGAAAAAAACAATTGTATAAACAATTACATAAAGTTCTTAGCAGAATTTATTACTCCTCGAACTCATTCGATATTATGTTTAATTCAGAAAATACGATTTCAAATGTATTTTTAGAAAAGTAATTGCTTAAACAAATTATATTTGTTTGAACAATTAAAAGATGGTTAATATATGCTTTCTATACACTATACAGCAAGAAAAATAATTATACGTATTTTATTTCATTTTATTTTTCCCAAGTTACCGAAAAAAACTGCTTGAGCAAATCGAAATTGTTTAAACAAATAGAAATTTATTAAAAATTGAAATAAATGTATCAAAATTATACGATTATTCAACAAAAAGTAGCTTAGGATACCAATTTGAAAAAAAACTGGACATCTCTGGGTCAATGTTAAGAAATTTTGAGAATAAACAATAAGTAATTGTTCAAATAATCACATAATGTGTTTTAAAAAATGTACATCTTCAAGCATTGACAAACTATTACATTTCAATCAGAAAACACGATTTTTTTTTACATTTTTTGGTCATAAATAATTGTTTAAATAAGTCACATTTGTTTAAACAATTAAAAATGGATTGAAGAGTCATGGGAAATATTTAAATTGTGCATTAGTAATTATTTGTATGAAATACGACGGAAATTGCTAAAAAGTAACAATAATACGTAAAAATGTAGTTTTTTTTTGGGCCATATTTGGAGCGCTGGGGGTGGGTTAATTTGTTAACGTAAGGGTGGGTTAAAAATAAAAGTTATTAGTATGGTTTTATTTCATAGGTACTCCTCTTCAATCCATAGAAAAATTCGCACGTTTCGATCAAACCCTGAAGTATGAGTTCAATTTTTTGAAAATCCAAAATTTCCCCATGTTAATTAAATGAGATTTTGAAGTGCCCGGTGGCACGTGTTAATATTCGAATTTAAAAAAAAAATTAGATTTTTTTCTCCAAAAATTGAAAATTTTTTGGGGGAGTGGGCTTGCCTTCTAGGGTGAAAAAAAAATTTGCAATGCATTTTTGGACCACCCTAGTAGACATATATATACCAGAATCTACCTTGCACCGCACCACTTTGAAAATTTCGCGCTATACGAAATTACCAATCACAAACCAAACAGTTGACTCCCACATCAATCGTAGGTTTTCATCTAAAACAATAGAATCCGTGAAACATACAATCAAAATCAAGATTTACTGTCCGAAAAATCTAAGAATAAATATGAGCTGACCTTCGAGAAATTTGACAAATGAAGAAAACAAAATAGAAGAATGTTCGGACAGTGATCACCAGCATTATCGAAAAACATTCACTTTACAGGACGTTCTCGCACCATTTTGGTAAATGACAATCTAACGCTCACGTTTCTGGGGGCTGGCTCTACAGGCTCATAACAGAGTGGTTTCGAGTACAATATCATGCATCACTCGTAGGGTTACGCACGTCTTCACGCGGGGAATTCGGCCATGGTTTTACTACTCGCACTGCGAACATTGATCTCCCACGGTAAAGACGTGCCTAAACCTACATGTGATGCAATAAAATATTGTTACAAGTTAATTTATTTTGTTAGAAATTCAACTATTTTGTTAAAGTCATCTTCTTTGGTCAAAAATTCAACTTTTTTTGTTGAAAATTCGTCTTTTTGGATTGAAAATTCATCCTTCATGGTGGAAAGGTCATCTTTTTGGGTTAAAAATGTATCTCACTTGGCTGAAAATGAACTTTTTTTGTCAAAAAATTCTACCGTTTGGGTTAAAAATGCAACTGTCTTCTAAAAAAATGGTCTTTTTGGTTTGAAAATGCAATTATTTGGTTGAATTGCAGCTACTACTTTTTTTGTGTCAATAATATTGAACTTTAATGTATGGACACGGATTTAAATTTTATTTTGTTGATCAGAGAAGTGTCACGTGTTACAAAACCTTTGCGACCCCCCCCCCTCGAATTAAACTTTCACGTAATATGTGGACGCTCCCTTGGGATTTATTTGTGTTTTATTGCTAATTAAAAATGAGGAATATTCTGGATCGGAAGTCATATGAGTAAATGTATGTCTCGACGATATCCTCAACAGTACAATTTCCGGTGTGGACGAGATGAATCGAAAAACGATACTAGCTGCAAAACCTTATGATAAACGAAGGTGGCGTCCCAGAATCGTGAGCGCGTGTTATAATGTGGGACATAGCGGAACTGCTTATGGTCGTAAGGTATCTTTATAAACGCCAGCAAAATAATACCCAAGCACTGTCTTTATCCTCCCATGTTTCAACTAAAATACCGACATGAGGCAAAGATTCGTCTCATTGTAGTTAAAAAGTTTATAATATAATACTTTCTTGTCTGCAAAGCCGGATTTTTACGAGTAGTAAATGCCATATACATTTGTGAAGAAAAAAAAATAATTACTGATAATTACAGATTGTAAGACCTACCCACGTATCGCAACTTGAATTCATGCACAAATCTATGCTTCGAAGAAATGATGCCCATGAACTTAGGCCGGAACCCACGTTTAAATTTTATAAATCGCAATTTCCAAATGAGGAATTTTTTATTTTAAAATTTATTTATGAAAAAGACACATTTTATTGAATATTATTCTTTAATAATAAAATCAAAAATTACCTTTATGGTCAAATATTTAAAAAATGACAAAAGGATTCTATTCTTAACCCCTTGATAAAGTAAAAAATTTTACGCGCCCAAAAAACCTTATGAGTAGCAGGGAAAAGTCAGGGATTTAAAAAGAAATCTTGGAAAAGTCAGGGAATTTCTATAGCCTCAAATACTGTCAAGAAGAATAAATTTGAAAATTTGCAATTTTAATTTGAAATTTTTTTATTCCGTTTATAAAAGATTCTAGGTAAAAGATATTACAAGTTTAAGATTTTGGTCGTTGAATATTCGTCGTTTTGGGTTTAAAATTCAACTATTTTGGTAAAAAATTTACTTTTTGCCTAAAATTCATATTTTGATGTTGGAATGTCAACTGAGTTATTATTTGCATCAAACAATTCAACAATTTGGTTAAAAAGGCATCTGTTTTGGTGGAAACATCAACTACTTTGTTGAAAATTCAAGTTTTTTCGCAAAAAATTTACTTCTTGGTTAAAACTCTTATTTTGATGTTGAAAAGTAAGCTGAAATATTTTTTTTATGAAACTTCAACTATTCCTTTTTAAATTTGTCTTTTTGATTCAAAAATTCATCTGTTTTAATAGAAAATTAATCCTTCTTGAACAAAAATTCAGATATTTGGTTGAAAATTCAACAGTTTTGTTAAAAAGTCATCCTTTTTGGTCGAGAATTCAAACGGTTTTGTTGAAAATTCGCCTTTTTTGGTTTAGATTTTCAACTTTTTTTGTAGAAAATTTACTTCTTGTTCAGAATTTTTATTTTGGTGTTGAAAAGTCAACTGAATTCTTTTTTGGATGAACAAATCGACTATTTTTTTGAAAACTTATCTTTTTAATTTGAAAGTTAATATATTTGAGTATAAATTACATCTTTCTTGAATGAAAATGTAACTGTTTGGTTGGAGCTTCAAAAATTTTCATAAAAAGTTATCTTTCATGGTTGAAAAATCAACTTTTGGTTGAAAATTCAAGTATCTTCGTAGGAAATTTGCTTCTTGCTTAAAACTCATATTTTTATGTTGAAAAAGGAACTGAAATCTTTTTTGGATGAAACTTCAACTATTTTTTTTTTGAAAATTTTTCGTTTCGATTTAAAAATTCATTTGTTTCAGGGGAAAATTCATCTGTCTTGAAAAAAATGCAACTATTTGGTTGAAAATTCAACAATTTTATTGTAAATAATTTACTCAACTTATTACAAATATTTTTTATTTTTTTATTTTTTTTTTTTAGTTTCAACCAAAAATAAAAACAAATTTTCAAGAAAATAGTTACATTTTCAAAAGAAGTAATAAATTTTCAACTGAAATGATGAATCTTCAACTGAAATAGTTAAATTTTCCACTAAAAAGATCAATATTCAACCAATGATTGAATGGTAAAATTTTTAGTTAAAAAATTAATTTACAACCAAATAGATACATCTTTTACCACAATCATGAATCTTTAACAAACAAAGTTAATTTATAACAAGCAAGCTCATTTTTCAACCAATTAGTTGAATTTTCAATAAAAGAGATGAATTTTTAGCAAAAAATATTAATTTTCTACTAAACGATGAATTTTTAACCAAGAAAATTAATTTTCCATAAAAAAGACGGATTTTCAACCAAAAATTAAAGAGTTATATTTTCAGTTAAAAAAATTAATTTTCAATCTAAGAGATGAATTTTAAACTAAAATAGTAGAACATTCCACTGTATCAGTTAAATTTTCAGTTAAAAAAAATGTAATTTTCAACTTAAAAAATAAAAACGAAGTTTCAACAAAATAGTCCAATTTTCGACTGGAATGGTTAAATTTTCAATTAAAAAAAATTATTTTCAACCAAAAAAAACAAAACAATTGTCTACAAAATAGTTAAATTGTGAACCAAATAGATTAATTTTCAATTTAGATTATGAATCTTCAACCAAAAAAATCAATTTTTTACAAAAGAGTATAATTTTCAAAAAAGTAGTTAAATTTTCAACCAAAAAGAAATGAATTCTGAACAAAAAATGTGACAGTTGATATTTCAACCAAAAGAAATTTCAATTTTAAGTAAAGAACAGTTGAATTCAACCAAAATTAATAAATTTTCGACAATAGTTGAATTTTCAAATAAGAAAGATTTTTCAGTCAAGAGAACAAAATTTAAACCAAATTGTTGAATTTTCAAGCACATAAAAGATTAATCTTTAACCAAGAAGAATAACTTTCTACAAAGAAGGACGAATTTTTAACAAGATATATGGATTTTCACCCGCATAGTTAAATTTTTAACTAAAAATAAAGTACTTAAGTTTTTAGTTAAAAACGTCAATTTCCAATAAAAAACGAACTCTCAACTAAATAGTTAAATCCAGGAATATAAAGCTTTTTTTTCAAATGAAAAACATTGTTATTTAAGATTATATTTCAATTTGAACAAATTCAAGCAGGCCCTCGAAAAAAATTCCCTGACTTTAGAAAACAAAAAAATCCTTGACATTTATAGGTTTTTTTAGCCATATAGTAATTCCCTATCAATTCAGGTTTTCCAGGTTTTCCAGATTAGTAGACACCCTGCTCGGTTAAACCTATGATTTGTGTATGCTCTCTGCGATTTTACGTGGACATCTGCAATCGGATCCTTGATTATAAAATACGGTGGACCTTAAGAATTTCCATTTTTATTTATCAACGATAAATTATGAGTGAAATTGGAAATGAATCAGTTTCTACATTTTGTGTTGATAAATATTTAGTAAACATATACCGGAAATGTATTTTTATTGCAAGTGATAAAAGAGTATAGGTTCCAATTTACCGCTTGATTGCGCATACCAGATCTTGGAATTTCCTAGAAATTTTAATCATTTAGAAAATGTATGCTTTAATGAGAATCAACATGTTCAATATATAAAATAAAAACAATTTGTTAGTCAATCTAATATTTTATTTTTAGGGGCATCAGAAGTATTTTCGTTTAATTATTCTCGTATTTTGATTATATTTTTTTATAAAATATAAATTTAATATTAATACCGAACTCTTATAGTTCATAGCATCTATTATTTAAAACGAAAGCAAATTCCGACCAAAACGCTAACATAACCCAAAGTTGTTCAAAATTGTGAGTATAATTTTTGAAGCCAAATGATTTTTGTTTGAAATAACCGATTTCCGGTGAAAAGCGCTACTATAACCTATTATTATTTAAATATTGTAAATATTCTATAATAATATAATAATAAGAAATAATATAACGACAAATCGTGCAAGATTGTAAATCTTCTTTTTAACCTATTTTCTTTCAAAAACCAATTTCCGGTAAAAATGCTAACATAACATAAAATTGTTCCAAAATTGTAAATCTTCTTTGAAATTTCTACCTATTTTCAGTGAAAAACATGAGTATAACCAAAAATTGTTAAAAAGTGTTTATTCTTCATTGAAATCCAATGACTTTTTATTAAAAGTACCGATTTCCGGTATAAAACATACACAAAACCAAAAATTGTGAATTTAACCCGTTGACAGTGTATGACGCATATTGCTTTAAAAAAATGGCCAAGAGTGCGTCGTTTGACGCAATATGCGTCATGTAAAATAAATAGATTTATAATATTTTGATTATCATGAAATTTGGCGGATCCAAAATGGCGGGTCAAAATTACGTAAAGTTGACCGGTTTTCAATCCGCCATATTGGATCCGCCATTTTGAATTTTGGAATTATGATTTCATATTCGGTTTCAGAGTCCTAAAAAACTTTAACACCCCAAGTTTCATGAAAACCGACCAATTTTACGTAATTTCGATCCGCCATATTGGATTCGCTATTTAAAATTTTCGAATTCTGAAGACAGATTCACATTCAGAGACCCAAAATACCTTCGTGTACTAAGTTTCATGATAATTGAGCTAGTATAAATCTATTTATTTCACATGACGCATATTGCGTCAAACGCACTCTTTGCCATTTTTTTATGCCAATTTTCGACGAAAAACACCAATATAACATAAAAAATTGTTTTAATTAGTGTAAATCTTTTCTGAAATTTAATGATTTTTGTTTGAAATAACCCATTTCCGATTAAAAACGTTTACGTAATCTTAAATTGTTCCAAAAATATAAATCTTCTTTGAAATCCACATCGATATTTCTGGTGAAAATCTAATGATTTTTTAACAAGAATACCGATATTCAATGTAAAACGCCAACACAACCTAAAACTGATAAAAAGTTATTAATTATCTTTGAAATTTAATTTTTTTTAAATACCAATTTCCGAGGGAAAACACTAACATAATCCAAAAATGCTAAAAACTTATCAATCTTGTTCAAACTGTGATGATATTGGTGTGAAAATACGAATTTCCGATGTAAAACACCAACGTAACCTAAATTTGTTAAAAATTATGACTTTTCTTTGAAATCTACTGATTTTTAAATAAAAATGTAAATTTCCGACAAAAAAACCAACATAATCAAAGATTGTTAAAAGATTCTAAACATTGTTCAAATTATTATTATCGTTTGAAAATACCAATTTTCAATGTAAAACACCAACGCAACCTACAATTGTTAAAAAATTATAAATATCTTATGAAATCTGACGATTTTTGAATCAAAATGTTGTTCAAGCACGTAAATTTTATTATTTCTAATAAAAAGCATAGAATTTAAGTTTAGGGAGTTTTATTTAGAAATACTAATTTCAGGTGAAACACACGAGCGAAATCATCAGTTTTTGAAAAATTGTGAATATTCTTTACAATCTAATGATTTTGTATTAGAAATATTGAGGAAAAACACTAACATAAAGTGTTAGAACATTTTTCAGATTTGTAAACCTGCATCGAAATCTGATGATTTTTGTTTGAAATAACCGGTTTCCTATGAAAAACGTTAATATAAACCCCCGCAAATGAAAAACGTCAATATAACCCCCCGCATTAATTAATTATAAACTGAAACGATTCAAAAATTGCAAATCTTGTTCGAACTATTATGAGTTTTATTATAAAATACCAATTTTTCGTGTAAAATGGTAACCTAGCCTTCAATAGTTTTAAAATTATAAACCTCTCAAATGGAATGATTTTCCTTTAAAAATGTTAATTTCTGGTAAAAAAACTCTAAAAAAACGAAAAACGTAAATTAGTGTAAAATCTTATTCTCATCTTAATCTATGAAATCTAATAATTTCTTTGTTAAAAATATCCATTTTCGGTATAAGACGCAGACATAACTACTTCATGATTTTATAATGGAAAGCACTAACATAAAACAAAAAATGTTTCTCAATTTGCATAAGGTTGTCTATGATTTTTCTTACAAAAAGAGAATATGTGTAGATTTAGTTTTCAAAATTTCAAATTTAAGATACAGATTCAAGTAAAGAAAAGTCAACCAGGTTTGCAAAAACAATGATTGCGACATTTTCAAAACATATCATTACACCAATTTTCTTAAACAGGATTACTTTCAGGGAATATTTTTGCATAAATTTAATAGTATTTGTAGGAGTGTCGAATTGTCGAAACATGGAATTCATTGTCATTAAATATTAAAAGTAAAATCATTCTTAACAGCTCATAAAAGCTGACAGTGTTATGATGATAAATAATTCATCCCATGTTATCGCTAGTTGAATATCACATGGGCATACCTCGACAAGTCTTACTGAATAATGCGCGATGTGTAAAGACGAGGATAATCGTACTCCTCCTATCCCATCACAAAACCTGTTGCTCTGCAGCTGTTATGACCACAAAATCAATAAAAAAATATCTTTCTACATAAAGTTTACTGCGGCTTTGAAGCAGCCGAGTAAACTGCTTTCTATAATATTTCTATAAACTTGTTTTTATAAGTTACTAAAAATAAAATGAGAAACGAGGATACCTGAAGCGCCATTTCGATTTCGAAAATTAGAAACCAAGAGAAATTTATAAATCTATATATAAATTTAGTTGCATTTTTAATAGTCTACATAAATACTCAAATAAATGATAAAAACAATCTATAAAATTCTATACGATTTATTTAAATTAAATCCCTCAGATTAAATTTATACTACTTTTTTAATTCTATTCACTTCAATCTTCTTTTCAGTTTTCTTTTCACTTTAGTTTTCTTTTCACTTCAGTTTTTTTTTATCTTATGTTTTTGAAATATTGAAGATGCATTGTAAACTTGTCATTATTACAACTTTTTCTTCTAAAATTGCGATAATACTTTCACACCTTACAAAGGATTCCTTAAAAACATAAACTAGAAGCCAGTTCACGAGAATGCAAAAAATGTCCGCGGGAGTTTGAAAATCCACTAAAATTTTCTATTGAATAAGCTCAAGATAGTCTGCAAATAATAATACATACAAATTTTAATGGCTTTAGAAATATTGTTTAATCTTCAAAGCAATAAACACTTTTCAATGTCTGATGCTTATCTTAAAGAAAAATTTGTCGCATGACTCAGAAAAGCGATTGTCCCTTTATTTATTAAATGAAACCTTATATTTTTGACTTTTAGTAGCTATTTAAATTTTCACCTTCATATCAAGAAATTAGTTTACGAAAAAAGGATTCTTAATCCTTGATTGTATTTTCATTAACAATTTCATACAAAATCCAGGTTTCGAAACCATTTTTTTAAAATTAATTTAACGAAAAAATCTTTTGGATAACATTCATAGATCTTCAAAAAAGTCACTTTTTATACTAGAAACGTTTTTCATAACTATGAGCTTTCACAGTTTTCTCAAAAACCATTGGTAAGACAGAAATATATCTTAAATATAAGAAATGCCTAATTTTTGACAGTTTTAAGATGGAAAAGGCGCAATTTTAGAAACAAAATGCAAATTTCAAAAATCTCTGCAATAATATCCAACAAATATTTTTAAACATTCAAAAAGCGAATATCATTTTTCAAATTTCCTAAAATTGAATTTTCAAGTTTTAATTAAAAAAAGAAAGAGAAATTTTTTATTTCGAGAACTTTTCCAAATTTTTGTAGTAAATCGTTTGAATCCTTCCACCAAACCTTCTTTCTAGTCCACAATTAAAATAGGAGTCGGTGCAGACCAAATAACACTTTTATAGCATTTTTGTCAACAAATATGTAAAAAATCAAACAATTTGTTCTCAATGACTAATTTTTTTCAAAATTTGAGATTTTTCACGGAATTATATTCACCTCGCACTTACTTTTATCAATTTTTTACAAAAACATTGGGATTTTTCTGAAAAAAAAAAAAAAAAATTTTTAATTATTTTGATTTTAATTTCAAAACGAAACAATATAAGAAGTAGTTTGACTGGAAGGCGACATTAAAAAAAACAATTGGAAATGACGGGGACCTCTTAAAATCACTTCCCTGAATATGAGATATGCATTAATTTTTTTTTACCCTCTCATCCCCCTTCCAGCATACCCAAAAATCACCCTTTAAACGAGGATCAAGTATTTTTTGGTATATTGGTCGTAAATATTACTTTTGTACATTTTTTTTTAAAGATCATTTTTAGTGGACAAATGAAATATTTCAATGTATTTTTACATTCTCATGATAATGAGAAGGTATTCTGGTATATCTGGTCTTTTTAAAGCTTATCTATATTTTTTCAAATATAATTGGTTCAAATGAAAGATCAGCATGAGTGATTCACTTTATTTTATATTGTTTAAATAATTTGTCATAGTTGAAATTTAACTTTTGACTAGAATTATGCATAAAAGTGTAGTTATTTGACAATATTTCAACAAATTTAATTAGCTTATTTTATATAGACGCTTTTAATTTCTTACTCATAATTGTTCAAACCATTTTCATTTTTGTAAATTGTTTTTGTTACAAAACAGACCCAATTTTCACTTTTACTGAATGGCATGAACTAATTAATTAACCGTTCTTGTTGATTTCCGGTTTAAATTAAACAGTTCAAGTTACCCAGAGAAGGTGTAAATTTGTTATATTTAGTCGAAAAACATTGTTTAAATAAACGAAAAATGTTTGAAAAAATATGAGTAACTATTGAAAAGTGTCCAAATAAAAAGAGCTAATGAAATTTGTTTTAAAAAGTTGCAGAAAACTGAACTTTATACATTGCCCTAGTCAAAAGTTACATTTTAACAATACAAATTATTTAAATAATTAGCACTAAAGTAAATAGATGGTTTTCTCTTTGATTTAAACTAATTTGTCCATATGGCTCTTGAAAGGGTGTAAATGTGTTATATATTGTTGAAAAGAAATATTCAAACAAATGTAAATTGTTTTGACAATTATGGATAAGTGGTAAAAATACCAGACATGCTAGAATTTTGTCGAGTTTATTGCCTAATTCGTTTATCTCGCTGTGAGGGTATCGATAATTTGCGATAAATGTGACAGAAGTATTGTTTAAACAAATAAAAATTGTCCAGATAATTTTAAATCTATGAAAAATACATTGAACTTTTTAATTTGAACACTAAGAAAAAAATACATCTTCAATTTTGTTGAAAACCTCCCACAGTGAGATATTCTCCCAAACAAAATTCGAACATTGCATTTTTTAACCACTCTATTGTACAATATATTCTCCTGATGTTAATATTTTATTAATATTAATTTAAGATCTTGATTCGAATTATTAAAAAATAGTTTTTTTTTCTAACAATATCATCTATTTCGCGGAATTATTTTTTACTTTTAACTCTATGTGAAGAAGAAGAAAACTATCGCTTCCGTGCACACCTCTTGTAGTAAATGATAATTGCGATGACGTTAAAGTTCTGACAACATTTTATTAATATTAATTTTTGATCGCGACTCAAATTAATGAAAAAATATTTTGTATTTCTGACAATATTATCCATTTTGTGGAATTATTTTTCACTTTTATCTGTGTCAGTACAGTAAAATTATGATTTCTGCTAGAACAACATAGTAGCATGGAGAAATTTGTCTTCAAATGTTTGGATGCACGTCCTTTTGAAGTTTTAAAAATTTGGAGGCAGAATTCCTAATCAATTTTTTGTTACTAATTAAAAACTTGAAATCTCAACGTTTTCTCAACACGTTTGTAAACAAAGTTTCAGGGCTTCAAAAGGATGGCATCCAGACATTTAAAGATAACGTTCTCCGTGCTGCTAATTTGTTCTAGCAAATGGCCTTTTTGCAGCTAATTTGACTATACTATGTATAAAGAATCTCTTGTAGTAAGTCATAATTGCTATGTCGTTCAAGTTCAGACAACATTTTATTAATATTAACTTTCGATCGCGATTCGAATTGATGAAAAAATAGTTTTTGTTTCTAACAATATCATCCATTTTGCGGAATTTTTTTCACTTTTAACTGCGTGTGAAGAAGAAGAGAACTATCGTTTCCGTTCGCATCACTTTTAGTACGTGATAATTGCTATGTCGTTCAAGTTCAGACAACAGCTTTAGAACGCGCGAATTGCTCTGAGAAAATGCGGTGAAAACACTAATTGCGTTCAGCGTTGAAAGCTTTGTTACGTTTAACAGCAGATGTTCCAGGTGGTGGATCATCATCCGGTGAGAACAGGCGAATGGGTACGAAAAAATTCGGCATTGACAACAATTGTCGAAACTGTAGCTCTCACAGTCAACGTGGGATTAGAAAATTATTATTTCGGATAATAATTATTCCTTGCACTACTTCTAAAGGAAGGTCTAAATTTAATTACGAAAATGTGCATCTTGGAAACTGTAATGAAGGATGAAGTCACATAAAGCAAAGACAAATGAATTTTCGATGTTCTCATTTCGGGGATTGCTCTTATTTTCTGCTAATTTAAATTCTCTTGGTTTTGAAAATGGAATTAGAGAAGTATTATCTTCTGAATTTCTCTCGAGATCTCCAAAGATAGATTATATCTTAGGAGAAACTAAGGTATTCCCTTTTTCAGAAATGATTAAATTCTAAATGAATTTTAGCCTTTTTATATTTTGCATATAGTAAAATCCTCGTGAATCCGCATCTAGAATTTTAAATGATTTCTTTAGAAATAAAAATCTTAGAAAAGATCTCTGAAATTATGTGAAACTGGCAGACGTGTGCTGTTTTAAAAATTTCCTTGGCCTAATTATGTATGTAATTTAGTGAGCAAATCCTCTTACATAAATCAAGATGGTATTCACAAAAACTAAAATCATTCTAGGAAAACATAATATTTATTATATATGTTACGGAACAATATCACAAAATTGAGAATGATTTCCAAATTTACAAATATTAAGTTTTATCACTATGATTATAATAAATCTATTTGAGGTAGTTGACGTTCCATACAAGTTTAAAACTCACGATAAATAATTATTTCAACAGTAGTTTTTGTAATTGTATTTTTTTAGTGTCGCTTCTAACCAATTAAAAAAATATATTGCATAATAATAATAATAATAATAAATTAATTACTTTTCGGGGAAAACGTTCCCTACTACTCGAATTTTTCTATTTTTGAAAAAAGTCATTGAATACAGTTGTTTATTTGAAAAAGGTTTTTTTTCAACAAATTGTATTAACGATTTCACCCACAGAACATTTTACTTTCCAAATGAAAAGAAGTAGGGTTATCGAGAAGGTCCTCAAAAAAGTTAGCCACCATTTATTGAAATTCAAACATTTTTCAAAAACTGGGAACAATCGATAGCACGACAAATTTTAATTGCCAAAATTATTGTTAAAATAAATGTTTTTTGGGAGTTTTAAAATTTTTTAATTGAAAATAAAAATTAGTATTTACTGGAAGTAATGACATATTTAACAAATATTGAGAGTAATATTTTTTCAAAAACATTATACAATTATTTTACCAATTTTTTCACCCTGTAAATGGTGAAAATCCCTCATTATCAAGCATTTTCTTATTTTAGAACTGATAACCTAATCATTGTTTGAAATATTCATTTTTTTAAACAATTTTTCAGTAAGTTATGCATATTTACTTTTTCAGATTGTTTTCATTTCGTCGAACAAGAAAAAATGCTCATACTATCCATAACTTACTGGAAAAAATTGTTTAAATATTTGAATATTTGAAAAAAAAATCAGGTTATAAGTTCTAAAATAATAAAATACTGAATAATAAGCGACATATTATAAGAGATTCGAAAAAACTCGAATTTTCTCCACCTTACCTACGAAAAAGCACAAGTGAATGATTATTAATTGTTTAAATAATTGCAAACTGTCTTTCACAAAAAATATTACACTTAAAATTCATTAACAGTATCATTTATCCCAAAAATACTAACTTTTCACAACTTACAGGAGAAATAAATTGTTTAAGCAAATGAAAATTGTTTAAAGAATTGCAAAATAGGTTATAAAAAAATCATTATCAACTCTTGTAAATTGTGCCATTACTTTCAGAAAATACCTAAACATTTAAAAAATATATTAAACAAAAAATATAACTCTTCACATTCGTAAACTGTATCATTTATGCCAAAAAATAATAACCTTAAATGATTTACATGGGAAAAAAGTTTATTTGAACATAATAATTGTTTACACAATTGCAAATTCGACTAAAAATACTTGAAAATTTGTGTTTTATCGAACAATAATCATTGATGCCAAAACAAATTTCGTAAGAGATATCCTAGATATGAAGTTTACATACAACTGGTATTTTTTATTTTTTGGGGCATTTTCCGGGCACAATAAAAGGGGGTGGGAGTTGGGGGGGCCCAATGAAACGGGTTGGGCCCCCCAACTCCCCCAACTCCCCTTGGTTGATATCAATCGATTTGAAGAAAAAGAAATATAAAATTTCTTTTTTCGGGAACCATCGGGAACTTTCTTCGGCATCAAAAAAACTTTCGTAATGCGTATTTGGACCACCCTAAGGAGGCAAGCTTCATATTTGTCCTACATTTTTAAAACATCGAAAATTATTTTGACTTTACAAAAAAAAGCCTTTTTTGTACAACTCTAATCTTTACGTAAACGTGAGTGGTAATAACTCAAAATCTTAAAGTTTCAGATAAAGTCCCCTCAAATATTTTCACTCACGGAAAAAAATTGTAGAACCGTATAATAATCATTAATGCCATTTTTTTATTTAAGTCATGTTGAATATGAATTTTACATAACGCTGCTATTTTTTATTTCTTTGCGCATTTTCGAAGCACAATACAAGGGGGTTGCTGAGGAGGGTCAAAACTAAAAATTATTGTATGTTAATTTTAAAGACTGATTTGCAGAGAAAACGGAATTTCGTTCTTTGGAAACCTCACAAAATGGGGAGCGGGGGTGGTCGTTGTTCTCCAGCATAAAAAAATGTAATGCATTTTTGGACTACCCTACGGGGGGAAACTTCATTATTTGTTCCAAATTAAAAAAAAAACCTTTTTTGGACAGGATAAAGTCCGCCTAACTTTTTTCGCTCGTTGGGAAAAAATTACAGAAGCAGTTGGGTACGTTTACGTGAGGAAGTTTCAATTGGCGAGGCGTCACGTCACTAGGACGACCTTAAGGTGCTTCAAACGAGTCTTTTTTAGAATAATACAAAATGCGGCTACAAGGATGAATTTTTTTAATGTAATATTTTCACCACATAATCTGAAGGCTTATGAACGTGCATTCCTAGAGCCCTTTTTTTGAAAAATGGTCTTGTAGTTTCTTGGTGTTAATTAAAACGTACTTTGAAACAATGAGCGCCTGCTTTCGGTTCACCATGGGTATACTCCCAGTGGCGCGTTGTTCGTTTCCAGGCGCAGAAAATTCAGCATATTTTCAATGAACAAAAAAAAGACAACCTTCCAGATCATTTTTCGAAAAAAGGGCTCTGGTCATGCACATGTATAAGCCTTTAGAGTATGTCGTAAAAATATTACATCAAACAATTCATCCTTGCAGTCGTATTTTGTATTATTCTAAAACCCGACTCGTTTGAAGCACCTTAAAGCTTCAAAGATAAAGTGCCCTGCGTGGGCGGTTTCTGGTTTTGAACGTTAACGGTGATCGCGTGCCAGGTGATGTTCCCGTTTGTTGGAGGGGAATTGAGTTTTGCGCCGGTGACCTGCTTAATAAAATCGTGGTCTATCAGTACTTTTATATGGTCACTGTATGGCCATTGGCCACCGAAGGTCATGAATAAGTCAACGCTGACAGATCGCCTGCCATTGCCTGCCATTACCGCTACCAACTATAAATGCATTTGCATACAAATGTGGCATGCTCACAGGCTATGAGGGTGCTATATTGCTATATCGTACTGTTCACGGTTCTTTCATTGTCATGCTTTGTTAGTGAGACGTTTGAAGCGTTTGAGCTTGACCAATGAGATCCTCATGCCTATTACACCTCTGCTTTATTCTTCTTAAAATCCGAAGGAAGTTTATTAGTCAGTCATTGACCTAATGCAGATGTGCATGCTAATATCTCCTATCAGATAAATCTAATCTATTTTTTGGTTGGTAGAACCAGCCTCATAACTATCATGCACGCAATCGACTTAATGAGCTTGTGCATAAATAATAAACCAATCGCCAAATGTTTCTATATCCAAGTTTATCACCATTCACTGTAGATTAGGGTGGTTCAGAAATGCAATGGCAATTTTTTTGCAATTTTTTCTGTTTAAAAGATGTTTACAGGTCACGCAAGGCCAAGTAAAGATTAACACGTATTTCCCATTAGAAAAAAGTATGTTTTTCTACATTTTATTCAGAATCGTCAATATTAGGTATATAGAGTTCACCCACAACATTTCTCTTCATAATTAGCATAGAGTCATAAATTCGCGGTTTTTTCTGAATTTTTCAACTTTCTTTCAACATTTCAGCTAGAGCGAGGCAATACTCAATTGAGGTTGAGAAAAATAATTGTTGAAATAATGTAGTATTGTTTATAACTATCTACTCATATAGCATTGTTAGATAGTTGCGCTTTTTTATGAGATTTTGAACTTTTTGTCAGCTTTTCGCTTCGTGAATTATTAATTTCAACAATTTATTATTGTTTATAACTATCTTTTCTTAGAGTACATATATGAGTACGTAATGCTAGAATGTTACGGGTTTTTCTTAAATGCGCAGCTTTAGTTTAACTTTTTAGTTAAGAACAAATACTAAATGGACATTAACAAGAATCATTTTTTAAATAGTATTCCATTATTTCGGAACAATCTATTTTTTACTCTTTTGCTAATGTTTTAAAAATATTAATTTAAACAAGAAGGCTATCAGTGACTACTTCAAGGAAAGGTTAGTTTCAATATGATCCATATATAAAATTTGTAGAATATTTTAAATATGTACCTTGTTCTATTTAGGAAAATTACATTTAAAAAAAAGAAAGAGATTATCCAAAAAAGGATTCTCTCTGATATTAATATATTATTTGTTCATAACTATGATGCTAGAGCAAAGTGAATAACTTCAGAAAAAACAGCAAAATAATAATGAATTGTTTAAACAATTATGTTTGTTAAATTTTCATGATTATCACCTCGCTTTTAGTGAAAAGTATACATAAAGTTAAAAATTTCAGAAAAAAACAGCTATTTTCTAGCATTATTACAAGATATTACCAATACAAATTATAATAAATTCTTCAAACAATTATTTTTTCTAACATGCATTAATTATTACTACACTGAGTAAAAAGTGGGCAAAAAGAAAAAAAAATCATAAAAAATCGCAACAATCTACCATTACTATAGCATTACTCAATTGTTTAAATAATTACGTTTGTTAAATTTAATTAATTATTATCTCGCTCTGAGTAAAAAGGGAACAAAGTTCCAGAAAAAGTCTCAAATTTCTAGTATTTTTTTATGTTTGTTAACTTTAATCAATTATCACCTCACTAAGTAAAAAGTAAACAAAAATGTTTAAATTTCAGAAAAAATTGCAACTTTCGAGTGTTATTCGAGGAGAATTTTAAGAAACAGTTTTTACTCAAGTAAGCCACAAAAAAATAATTAGCGCCAAAAACTCGCAAAACCCAATTTTTCACTTATGGCTGTTTTTGGATCCCTATAAAACAGACATATAGAGGTGAAATTCAAAAAATAATTTTCACCTTAGCAAATATCGTGAATTTTCAGACTTATTTATTTGATTGATTTTGGAAATTTTCGGAAATCATTTTTGTGGCCATCAGAACGAATTTTAACAAAGAAACTTTCAGAAATTGAAAACTTTTAATATGCAGTTTTCAAAATTAAAGAATTTTTCATTAAAATTTTGATAACGTCAACAAAATCAATATAAAGTTTTAAAAACTGCGAAATTAAACTCAATCATCGAACTGACACGCATAATTTGTATTTATTAAACTAATTGCATACGTTATTCTCTGAATTAAAATCAATGAGAATTCTCTGCGAGAATCAGTGAAATTTTTCTGACTGTCAGTGAAAACACTGAAGTTTCATTACCTGTTTCGGCATGGAAACTCAATACGATATAACCACAATATCACGGACTTTGTATTCACTGAAATTTTAGTCATCTTTTCTAGAAGAAAAAGTTACTATAAATTCAGTAAATCTTACTGAAACTTCAGTAACTTTTCCTATTTTGAAATCAGTCAAACGTGACTGAAATTCCAGTGAAAAGTAATTCATTTTATAGTAAAATTTCACTGATTAGATAGTAAAGACACGTCACTGATTTCCAATTATTCGCTAATTCAAATTAGTTTAATACACTCAACAACCGATTTAAGAATCCTCGGTTAACGATATTCCTAGAATTGATGTCCTCGGCAGTTTTTTGATGAGGGGCCAATCAAACGCAAGACCGAGAGAGATGCGGTGTTCAGCCAAGCGTGACAAACAGCACAAGGGCCGCAGGTTGCGTCATGCGTCCAAAACCAACCGAAATGGTCCATGCAGCCCTGCCTGTTTGCATTTGGATTCCCCCGATTTAGGATCAAGGCCACTGCAATGTCATGCCCGAAACCATTCTTATATCGGAAGTTAAGTGTATGTCATTATACCCCTAGCAGTAATTGCAAGCTTAGTTTCTAATATTACGGAAGGAAACAAATTACAAATTTGTATAGGTGGATTTTTACATTTTTGACTTCTAAAGAGAAGAAAAATTGGCCGAAAATTCGGTGTAGCTAGACGTCCTGAAATTTCGGGACGAACAGTCAAGCTTATGAAAAACATTTGACTAATCACGGATTTCAAAACGACTCACTCGATTCTACTCGGGGATCAGAGAGTTCATATGAGAAAAGTGATGAAGGTAATTTTATAAGGCGGTATATTTCCGTGTTGTTTATTTGAATAACACGTTCGTTCCTCAACACTGCTCCTACCCAGGTCGCTGATCAATCTCTCTAGCAAGCTCCCCAGATGAAGAGCTTCAAAAAGTCATCATGTAAAGCTTTCCACTCGAACCCATTAGTATCAAATATCTTTCGTTTCAGGCGTCATTCAGTCCACTGACACACTTCATCGTGCGTTTCTTATAAACTATTTGTTGAGTTATTTAAATATGTTTTCTAATATTTGTTCATGTATTTCAAGCTAATATTTATTACATATCTGTTTATTTACTTCTTCATGCAAAACACATTAATAATAAAATATATAATAAAAATAAAATATAGCCTATTATATGCCTGGGTTTTCCTTCGTAATCGGCTGATAAAATTGCTAAAAATAAGCGTCTAAACCATTCTGATATTTTACTACTTCGAAATAAAAATTGATTGCTCTGAATATACTTGAATAATCTATAAAGTTAGTATAATTAGTTAAAAAATATTGAAGAGTTCCTATGTAAATTTCCATTTCAATGTTAGTATTAAGTAATCTAGAAAATTGTACTCATTTATTTTTAGGTACTTTTTTATGCAGGTCATTCCCATGTTATTTTCTGAATATTCCAAACTTAAAAGATCTATAATCGTTGATAGGCTAATTTTCTGAGTGTAAAAATGTTTCGTAAACAAACCGGCTGAAAAAGACTAACAGTTCCACCTAGGTGAGTCTCGTTAAACTGATGAAGCCAATTGTAATTATGTGGTAACCACTAATTGAAGTAGTAAAATTATCCAAGCATAAAATCCAATAATTGCACATGCAATTTGCAGAGTTAATCGATCGAGGATTATATACAAAAAGATGAATAACACTCAATTTATATGTGTGTGTTTTCAAAAGAGAAAGGTGACAATGAATGTGTCCATGTTTCAACAATGAATGACCTTGACATTCAGAAGGCGCTAACAGACGATACTACAACCATCGGCAAGCAAAAGAAATTAGTGACTTTTTCTTTTGTTTCAAGTAAAATAGTTAATGTATTTTTAGATTGGTCTATATTTCTGCATTATCATGCACTGGTCAAGATTGCGATAAGTGAAATCAAATGAATTGAAGGGTCAATCAATTTCCTGAATATTATAATTGAAAGGGAGTCTAGCGATTTTGATGAAACTTGGTGAAACTTTAGTTTTGGGTGAGTGAAATTTATGGTTAAAAATTAAAATGGTTTACCAAAATTGTTTTAATTCAGGAAGTTACAGGTATTGAAATTTCAAAATATGACTTTGTTTAAAACAACCATCTCTCTTACCGCTGATTTTTAATGTAATTAAAAAAAATTTAATTCTATCAATGGTCCCAAACCATTTCTTTTTAATTTTGGTTCTATTTTTCGCTCAAAAGCATTTTTTTGTAATATAAATATTTCCATTCTTGAAAATTTTCTGTCTAACTATCCACGCGTGACGACAGGCACAGTAGAATGAAATCAAAAAACAAGCTTCAAAATAATTTTTGGAACGTAATTCCTAATTTATCTTAGAGATTTTCTTTTTTTTCGAAAAATGACGATTCTAATGTTTGATGAACAAATTCTAATTTCAAATAGTGAACATCGTGGATTGTTTGTTTTTAAAGTAATATTTTGGCAATAAAATTACTTGCTTTTATCAACATGAAAATATGTCATTCGATATT
Organism: Andricus grossulariae; assembly: GCA_011634705.1. Taxonomy (NCBI): domain Eukaryota; kingdom Metazoa; phylum Arthropoda; class Insecta; order Hymenoptera; family Cynipidae; genus Andricus; species Andricus grossulariae. Next base: position 6,766 of record JAABKJ010002518.1, on the reverse strand, counting down.
ATTTATCAGTAAAGCTTAGTGATAAAAATGTATCATTTGATATTTTTTATTGCATTTATAAACAAACAATTAAACAATACTAGCAATACAATTTACGAAAAATTAGGAAAAAGTACTTAATCATTATCATGATCAAGTATGACTTTGTCGATAAAAGAAAGTAATTTTATCACCAAACTATTACTACCAGAACGAACGATCCACAATGTTTGCACATATTAATTCGAAACTTTATTCTAAATTTTTCGAAAAAGCAAACCCTGAATGTTACAGAGTCTCCATCATTTTTTGTAATCCACGCAGAAAGTTACAGGGAATCAAAATATTTATATTAAAAAAAAATAATAATAAAAATATGATTCTGACCGAAAAATGCAATCATCAACTTTTTTTTGATTGCTTAGGATCCTTTTGGAATTTGTCATTGTTTTTAAATTGCATTAAAAAGGCCTATAAATTATACGCCGCATTGTTATCAAAAAAGTCGGGTCTCAAATTCAAAATTCTGTAGCACCCTGAATTACAAACATTTTTGAAAACCATTTTAACCACAAACTTTGCCCAATCAACACTAAAGTTTCGCGAAGTTTCATCGAACTCTCTAAACCCCCCTACACCACTGATATTTAGGAAATGGATTGACCCTCAACTAAAAATGATCAAACGCCTTTTTTCCAAGACATTATAAAAATATTAAAATATTTTTTGGAAATTTTTCAATTGAAGTCAGTTTAACTTACCGTTTTCATTTATAACAAGATTGAAGTTCTTCGTTAGCTTCACTTGAGACTGGGGACTTGCAAGAAAGATCATCGATTCCTCTATACTGTATCCTGAAATTCTTCTGCGTCTTCTTCCCTTCCCTCAATGTTTATCAAATGGTTTTTGGCGAGACTGTGAAAAAAACAAATAAGACCAATTAGAAATGAAAAAAATAAATGTACATTTTTAGACTGTCAATGAAAAAGTTTTTTTTGCTCTTGATGTTAGCAAGAATTATAAAAAGCACTGATCTTAAGACTTGGAGAATGATTAGATTTGAAAAATGATACTAGAAATAATTTTTTTAATGGTCACTTTTTAATTATAATGTCTTTCTGGTAAATAACGGTAACTAATTGTGGGTTATGCACACAACAATGTTTATAAACCTTATCCACAATCTTTAATTTGATTTCATGTTTTTTCTTACTATATTGCACATATTTAATGTGAATTAATTACATATTTCATTAAAATAAAAAAAAGAACATTCGTGGTAAAAATGAAACGTTTAAACTTAAGTATGAGTGGTTGAGGATTTTATCTTATATGCACGCATGTAACACGTAAAGTAATTCATATGCATATAACAGAGTAGTGCACGCAAAGATTGAATAATATGGCTTTATCAGAAGAATTATATGCAGCCTCTGATTTTATAAGTCAGTCTTCCAAGAAAAAAAGTAGATGGATACGCTAGAAATAAAGATAATATTTAGGAATACAATAATAATAATAATCAATTTGAAAAAATGATGTTTTGTTAGAGAGGTTAATAATGATAGATCTGTTGGCGATCCTTGCTCTTTTGTGACATCTTGCATCGTTTCCAAGCAAAATTCGAAAATTATATTTTCAAACAAAAACTTCTCCTCGCTTAAAAAATGGTTTGGACCACATAAAGTTAATGGGATGTCTTCCTTAAGCAGAAACTTGTAAAAAATATTGTAAAGAATACAAAAGGTGGGTTCTTCAGAAAATCTTCTTTTTTACAATTTCCAAATTTAAAAAAAAAATACAGAAAATTGTCCGCAACATATAACATTTTATAGGCGAAATTTGTGATTTTTTGAAGAATAGATATCAAGCTTCAAATATTCGTAACTTTGTAGAAGTTTTTTTCTCAAATCGATAATATTCTTTTCGTCTAATTCCCTCTAAAAAACAACATATTTCGTCGCTGAGAGATTCTGCGACTTGAAGTATAGAATCAGAATTATTGCTCGGAATAGCAGGATTTATTCTTATTGTTAAAATGATTCGTTTCAGTGATGAACTTTTTGAGAAACTAGTGTATTTTTTTTCGATGCAAATTTTGTGATTTAGAATTAATAATAGTGTAAAATAGAAAAATTTTACAGATTTTTTATGTCAATATTTATAAATTACATACATTAAAGTATTATTTTTAAGTTCGGAAATCCTTTCAAATAAAAGAATAAAAATCTATTTATAAAGCTTTTGGGGAATTCAAAATGACGTATAACAAATTTTATTTTAAAAAAGTAACGCTAAGGTAACGCGTTACTTTTTTCAGAAACGGTAACGGTAACGCGTTAATTTTTGGAAACAGTAATATGTCAAACATTTCCTGCAACAGATCTATCATTAATAATAATCAGTATAAAATATATATAAAAATATGCTAAAATAAATAATGTCTTCTATAATCTGAAAATTTTAAGTGTTAGAAGCATTAAAGTTTCCCTCTTCAGTTTCCCTATAGGCTCACCGACAATATTTGTTCTACGTATGCTAACAGAATTTCGGTGAACCTAGACACGGCCTTTAGAAAACAAAAATTGACAACATTTTGTCATTTCTCTAATATTGACATATTTTATTTGAAAACAATCATAGAAAAAGAATCCAAAATAATATTGATATTATTTATTCGAAGTAAAAACCTAAAAAAATCGGAACTTTTGTTTTTCAAACAAAGGATTGTATGTTAATAAAGAATTTAGATTAAATCGGGTTGTTACTAAATAACAATATAATGATGATGAATTAAATAAACTCGTTTTTTCATTTTAGAAATTTCATGTCAGTATATTAAAAAAAAAAATTATTTTAAACAAATAGATGGAATAATTGTTCGAAGTGGCATAAAAATTGAAAATATCAGTTACTTGGAAGCAACCATTTTTTGAAGTTATGCTTATGGTTCGTTGAAATAAATAATTATAATTTCTAAAATTTCAAGAGAAACATTTACTTTTTTGTTTTATTAAGCATATAGTGAGTTGTGTGCTGTTTATTTTTCTTTTAAAATAGTTCATTGACAATAATTCGATTTTAATCCGAAAAATGATGCAGAATTTTTGGAAAAAATCAGTCAACATTTATCAAAAGACAAATGCTTTCTTGGTATTTTTTAATTTTGAAAATAATATCAGAAGAAAAAACGAAGTAAAGGGACGTAAAGGGGTCATAATTTATGTCCGATGAAGCTGAAGAATTCGTGTCCTTTTTTTCATTAAAAATTATATATTATACAAAATATACTATGAAAAATTAGTTATTTACTACTTGTTCAGTGAATTTTGTAATTTAAAGAAAAAAAATTATTTTTCTACACCAAATTTTCAAATACTTATAAATAATAAATAATGTAATCTTTGTTTCTATCAAAATTTCAAAATTAGTTTAATTTTTTGTTTGTTTTGAAAAACAATGTAATTTAGGAACGGATGGTCTCATTATATATTATGATGATACATATTACTTTGATAAACAAAATTGTTCTTAGTATTTTTACGCTACTATATTAGACAATAAATCTAAAGTAAAATAAGTCTTCTTTTTTTGTGAAATAATTCAGATAATAAAAATTTACTTCACTACCATTTCTTTCAAATACAAAATAAACATTTGAAAACACTGAAGTAGCTTCCAATAAATAGATCATGAATTTTATCACTAACATATTGAAATGATAAACTCTATTCCTGATGAAGATCTTTAAAAAATGTTAAGTATTAAAAATAATGTTTTCAAAATACTTACCTCTTTGTTTCCTGCCAAGCAATTCCTCTTGATAATTAATTCCATGCACCATTCAATTTATTGTAAAATGCACTGACCCATGTAACACCTGTTCATATTCTACTTTGCATGAAATCCATATGAATGCTGCGAACTTGTTTATAAGTTTACAACCAGTTTTCCAAATTCTCTTTCTTTCTTATAAATAGTAATTATTTAACGTGAAAGTATTTTATAATTACTATTACCTCAATTTCCCCTATCAATAATGAAAGGAAAGATTACGTCTTCTGCGAAAGAAAAAATAAAAACAAACATAAATTTTTCTAATTATTTTGAAATACGTCATAAATGATTTCCAATTCTCCAAACAAATGAAACACATGCTTAAGTTCTTTACCTTTTATTTTTTTTGAAGTCACACAAATTATTTGGCAATCTAAAAACATTCCCTCCCTTTGATAATCATTTGAAAACTCTTTTTCTCTTCTATAATTTTTTTTGCATAAAACTTTCGATAATAAAGAAGCACTTCTGCAAAATCTTCAACTTGGATCTCACAATAAAGAGAAATATAAATTCCAGAAATGTCGAGGCACCATTCTCGGCTTTTTATTTTCGTGGACACGCACGAACTAGCATACCAGGCAGCTCCTTCCAAATTTACTGCCACTGTCTTGTAGAAACTTGAAAACCTTTTTTTTTTTACCTTTTTTGCAAGCCAGTAAGTCAAATGTTAATCCAGTGACCTATTTTCACTTAGTTTATGAAATCAAGCACTATCATTGAGACTGCTCCATTTAAGGTAACGGACCCTCAGCCATCGAGGAGTATCATTATAATTGAGACACGCAATTAAATGGACATTAGCGTCCAATCATCGCTTGCAACTGACCGAACAATGTAACGACCGGTTTCAAATGTCGGCGTTACTTGACATGTTTCTCGATCTTACTTCTTGTTCACCTCGTGTTTACTTCTTCTTCCTTTTTTTTACGGCATTTTTCTTGCTCTTGGAAAGCTGAACTCCAGATTATCTTATAATAAGTGTCGTTGCCACAAACTTCCTGTATGGTTGAATCAATAAAGATCGTCTGCGAAACCTGATATTATAGGTACGTATTTAATTTCCACCAGTATCCTCTTTCCAAGTGCAGTTCGCCTACATCTTGCATATCTAGAAATTAACGTTCAAGATTAGCGTTCTCACTTCCTTACGAGCTCGACTTTTTCACATGGAATCCGGATCACTCTTTTAAACAGGTCAGTGCTCAATCATTCATGCACGAATTTTTACAGAAAAATTATCCGAATTTCAGTTATTGTTTAACATGCCTTTCATGAATGTTATTTCGATAAAGTAATTATTTTTCAATGAAACCCCTGCAAGAATTCTCCAGGGGTTGAGGAATCAGCGAATTACTTCTTCAGGTCCTATAATTTTGTTAGGCGATCACGATCAGCCTAATGTATCAATCCTCTTCTTAAAGAATCCTTTGTCAATTATTTTTCTATCGAAAAAATGGTAAAATTTTTGAATATCTAAATCATTTCGGGAATAATCGAGATTGAAGTTGAAAAAAGTTTGAGGAAATGCTGAGAGATTTGGGGGTCTGTTTGGGGAGCTGAGTGATACTTGTGAGATGTTAGAATAGAACTGAGACTGGATGCGAAGAACGCCCCCGATGTAGCTCGCTTTCCCATGCCGTACGATGTAACATTAAATAGTGGGGGTTTAATCCCTTCTTTCGCACTTGTGTCCTTGCTCCACCAAGTCTCGAATGCTGAAGAGCATGGCTGAAGAGGTTGGATCCGTTTTCCCACGCGAACCACTTCCTAACGCGAGCAGAAGTCGGACGCAGGAGCAAAGTGGAAACCTGTGTCGGCTCAGATTTGAGATCTTCATTAAGAGAGTCGAAAGAAGGAGTTTTCTGGGTTTCTGCTCAAGTCACGATGTATGCAACGTCAAGAGCATGCCTGGATGTCGAAGTTGGGATAATAGAACAAAGCTGATAAGATGATTGCTTATTGGCAGAAAACAGTGATGTAGTCGAGGCCTGGCGGCGACTTTCTTGCTACACGGACAATTTTTCCAGTTATGGGCCATCCATAAACTACTTTATCAATTTTGGGCTTTTTTTATCTCCCCTGACAGTAACGTAGCCGTTGTCTAAAGCCGCATTTTACGTTTATAAATTCTTTTAAATAAAACTAATGTAGTTAATATATTGAATGCAATACGAAACACTTTAAATTCCTAATATTTTAAGCCAAAATATATTGCATTTTCAACAAAATAGTTGAATTTTTAACCAAAAAAGATTTTCTACTCAAAGAGATGAATTTTCATCACAAAAAGACGAAATTAAAAAACATTTTGTTAGATGACATATTTGCTATTTTTTCAAAAGATATCGTTTTCAATTGACCCAAGTATTATAAGTGTAAAGAAGATTTTTTTATTTGCATTAGGGTCGATAATGTTTATATGTTTTGTGTTCTACAATTAATTTAAAAACAAAACAAATAAGATATATATTTTTAAGAACATTAAAGCTAGATTTTTTATGTTTTGTCCTGGACTGACTCCTGGACTCGTCAGTAAGGCTTTGTGAATTAGTTCTACCTTATACATTTTTATTGATCTAAATTCATTATAATGTATATTTTTCAGCAACAACAAATTTTCGTTTATAAGTTTGTAAATTTGATAAATTTTGCAATCAATAATATAGTGCATTTCAACCTCAGATAGGGGTTCAAACTTAATATAATTATATTTTTTGTGTTTTTTAGAAAATCAAATAAAAATTTATCGAATATATTAAGTCTTAACCCCTATTCGTGGCTGAAATGCACTATATTATTGATTGCAAAACTTATCAAATTTACAAAGTTATAAACGAAAAATTGATTTTTTGAAGAAGATATACATTACAATGAATTTAGATCAATTAAAATGTATAAGGTAGGACTGATTCACATAGCCTTACTGACGAGTCCAGTGAGTCAGTCC
>JAABKJ010002517.1:0-27871 GCA_011634705.1 Andricus grossulariae | reverse complement strand
TCTGTCCCAGGTTCCTGTTGACTAGATAATTTAGAACGAAAATGTTGTCCACTGTTCCCATCCCCTTCCTAAATCCTATTTGATTGTGTCGAATACTTCCTTTCTGTTCTATCTGTTCTTGTAATCTCTTCCTAAGCACCTGCCCGTAAATTTTATATGTTACTGACATGAGAGTGATTCCTCTGTAATCTTACACTTTTCTACCTTCTCCCTTCCTTTATAAAGGAACTAACAAACTTGTTTTCCACTCCCTCAGCCATCCTTCCCCTCTCCATACTCTATTACATACTGCCCAAATCTCTTCTTTAACCCTTCGTCCGCCAAATTTCATCGCTTCATTCTCCATCCCATCCTCTCCTGTCGCCTTGTTTCATTTTAACTTCTCAATTTCTTGATTCACCTCCTCTCTGGTCATCTCATTCCCACCTTCCATTCCTCCCTCCTTCATATTTCTACCTTCCCCCCTCACCTTTCTATCCACCCCTCCTAGCAATTTCTTGAAATTTACCGTCCATTCATCCATACTTATCTCTTCATCGATTCCTTTCCATCCACTCCTTTCTCTATTGATCACCTCCGATTCTCTTCCTTCTTTTATTGCTTTCTCTACCTCCATCATGTACCTCACCCTCTCATCCTGTCGTTTTACATCCAGTAATTTCTCGTGTTCCCCTTTTGTAAGAAAATCTACTTGTTCTATCTAAAAATTATCATCAACAAATTTTTCGATCCTTTTTGGGTGAACAACTGTTGTTTTTCAATATTTTTCGTACTTTGTTCCGTTTTCCAAAACATTTAATTTTTCATTTTTAATGTTATTTTTTACTATTGAAACAAAAACTGCGCGTTCTATAAAAATTATGACCGAGAAATTTGAAGCTCTTTTTCAGATGAGCAACTATTGTCACTTCATTTTTTTCATGTTTTGTGTCGTTTGTCCAAAAATTAAATTGATTTATTCTTAATTCTGTTTTTAATTTTCTAATTTGCAATCATAGAGATGAATTTTTAAGCAGGAGGATAAATTTTCAACCAAGAATGTTAATTTTTTACCAAAAGGATTCATTTCTAATATAATTTTCAAAATTATCAAATATTTGAAATTTTAGAGGAATTTTCCACCTAATAGTTACATTTTTAACCAAAGGAATAAAGTTTCAACCAAAAATATTAATTTTATGCGAAAAAAGTTTAATTTTCCGAACATGGAATAATTAAATTTTCAGTTGAAAAAAAGTAATTTTCACAAACAAATTTTAAAAAATACTTAAAAAAAAGAGGATTCTCAACTAAAATGATGTATCATAAACCAAAAAGATTAATTTCCAACAAAGAAGTTTCACTTTCAACTAAGTGATTGAAGTTCCTACCAAAAAAGATAAATTCTCAAATAAAACATAATGCAGTAAGGTCTAACATATTTCTGTCTTCCTTATTTCCTGCCATCTTTATTTCCCGTCCGCTGTAGACGGTTATTTCCATTTGCGCAGTTCCGGCAACTCCCACTACGGTTCCCGTATATTCTCCTCCGCGTTGGGTGGCCAATTACAAAAAAGAGGCCCGAAAATCGGGATGCCTTGAATTGAGTATTTTTTCACGACGTCATGGGAATACGTCTCACGACATTTTCACGAAATTATTATAAACGTAAAAGTCATAAATGTACAAATAGTAATATTTTTCAAGCGCAGAATCTATTTTCACAGTCATGTTCCATTCTTTTGTCGATTCACGACCTTTCAGTTTCACGAAATAAAATAAAATATCCTGAATGTCAGGCTAGTGGTACTCTAACCTCAAATTTCGGGCAGTTGCTTGTATTTCGTGAAACTGAAAGGTCTGCAACCGATAAAAGGATAGAGAAACGGAATTGCGCAAATGCATTCTTCGCTTGAAAAGATTACTATGCAGACCTTTATAACTGACCACGTTTCGGAGATTTTCTCCAAAACTTCCTGACGGTTGGCATTTCTACCTATCGACGTCATGCCACAAAACTCACTATTCCGCGAAATATTTTCGTCGTTTTTTGATTCTATGTTTCAATTGATTTTTAGTTGGCGAATTTTCGTACGCCAACAAGAATACTAACGCCAACAAAGACTAACGGACCGCGACTTTTTCAACTGCCCAATAAGCCGAGACCGCCTGAACCGTTTTAACTTGGAACGCATCATATTGCGTGATATACGCGAGTGACTGATTGCGTACTTAGCCCTTCCGAGACGAGAGTCGCAACCGTCTCTCGCCCTACGCGCTGAGAAACTGCGTGGGCCAGCAGTTCTAGGAATGTTCAGTGTATTTATTTGTATTATGATTGATTTCAAATCACCCGCGCTTTTCGGCTGAAAGAGTAGCGACAGGCGTTGCATCGATACGAGAGCAGGGCAGCCAATGAGCGTCGTTGATAAAAATAAACTGCCGAATCGCGGTGAGGGACGAGCCCCCTCCAGCTCAGAAATAAAAGAATCGTTTCGTTTCAAGGTCAGGAAAAAGAAGAGTTTTCACTGTAGTTGTTATTTCAACCAAAAATATTTTAATTCCAATCTAAAAACATCCAAATTCCACCAGAAAAGACGAATTTTCAACAAATATTGAACCTCATACGCACGCTCCTTGCGCGTCGAAATAATTTACATGCAATTATTTTATTTGGAAATGAAGTTAAATAAAATAATATGAAATTATATTTTTACTTCAATAACTTATATTTGTACACGGTTTCGCAAGGGTACTGCGCATAGCACTCAAATGGGTGACCATATCGACGTACGACCGGGTTTGTGTATTCGCTGAGTTTTAACTATATGTAATTTCGAGCGAACTGTCGAAAAGCCGGCTGAACTCGGGAGATGGTTTTCTGCAGTTTTTCCTCTCCTCTGGCCAAATGTCCAGGCAAATGCGAGTATTTCTAATAAAGTTACATGCATCCGCGGCTTACCACTGTTTGTGATCAAATTCATACAATGATTCTAAGCCTACCTTAATACAAAGAAAATATTCACAGACGCCATACCCAGTGAAGTGGAGTCATCTGGCGGTATATGTACAGATGCTAAGGACTTAAATTATGCTTTAGCAACGAGGATGACCACTGTATATCCCTCTGTTTCACCAATAATAATGCCAGTTGTATGTTTGTCTGAGTGCTAAATCACAGTGAAATATACGGAAAAATATACTACAAGGGAAAATATGTTTCAGAAAATCTTGATAAAGCCAAATATCATTCAACTGAAGTGATTATTAAATTACTTGGAAAAATTAAAAAAAGAAAGAAAAAATACTTTATTTCATTTTAAAAATAACCAAACTCTGAAATTATTTATGGAAATCGTTTTAATAATTAATATCTTGTAAATGTACAAAGCAGCATACAAAAGAATAATCGGAAAGATATAAGTTGAATTTATGCAAAAATTGTGCCTATTCCTTGAAAAATAGCCAAACTCTGAATATGTTTATAAAATTTTTTCAAATAATTAATAATTCTTAGAAATTTACAAACCAACATTTAGTAAATATGCATAATTTTCCATTAGTTATAATTATAATAAAAAAACAACTTGTAGTTGAAATTGTAAAATTCTTTTCAATTTGCTTGAAAGCTATCTAAATTTTGAAAAAATTCAAAAGAAGAGCACAGAATGAATTCATTAAATTTTTTTAAGGTGAAATAAATTAAAAAAAAATAGCCTCAGCCGAATTCTGTACGATCCCAGTAACTTATCCGTCTCTCATAAATATACAGATAATCGTCGCCACTTAGAGGCACTAGCCTTGCATCATAGACGTGTTTAAAGTAGACGTATTAGCATTAGTAAACGTGCTGATAATACTACACATGCACACAACGGCACATGCATTTGTGGACATAACGTTTTCAAACCAACTTTCAAATATAGACATATCAGACACATATCTTTTGTTAATCTACAGAAATGGATTCTTTGGCGATATTTTCTTGATTCAAATAAATATTTTTTACATTCTAGAAAATGATTTCCGTGATTCAAAAGGTATAGATTCGTTGAAATCTGATTAGACGGTCAAAGAAGTATTTATTTGATTCAATGAGTTCGATTCTTTGAATTGATTCGGACGCATTTGAATCAATTATTTGTGCATACTTGAATCAAGCATTTATACCAATTATGCATTTACGTAGATCAACAAGATATTTGGCTTACTTACATATTTATTTCTTTAGTAGAAGGAAATTTTTTTTTGCTAACTAGAATTGAATTATTCGTACCAAATAAACATTTATTCCAACGAAGTGATTTTTTTTCTAATCAAACGTTGATTAATTAGGCGTAATTTGTTTCAATTGAATACTTCTTTAGACTAAAGAAATATGTTGCTGAATTCAATATCCATGTTTTTGAATTGAAGAAATATTTCTTTGGCATTTATGGTGAGCATTAAATATGGATTTTCGCTTTAGAGTTTCCATGTTGCGATAACATCGCGGTCATCACTATGGACTTTACACTTGACGGACCCAAGTTCGATTCCTGCTGGAAGTGGATTTTTCATCGAATTTTTCTGTTTCAGGTCCATTAATATTTTAAATTATGTGAATTGTTTAAATTAAATATGTATACTAATAACAATGTTAATTATAATTTAAGCTGAAAGAATTCAGTAGTTCATTTAGGCCTTAGGGAAATACGTACTACAGTTGAAGTACGAACTACTTTATTGCATTCGCGCATGGCTTAGGCCAAAGAAATAAGTTTTTGAATCAGTCGAATATTTTTTGCTTCAAATATTCAAAACTTTGATATGAGGAAATAGTTTTTTGGGTCTAGGCAATATGTGGTTGGCTTTAAAATATATTTCTTTCCATCAATTCACATTTGCTCATTTCGAAGAAATATTCATTCCAATTCATGGCACATATATTTGATTCAAAGAAATATTTCCCTTCGACCAATAGGTCGTATTTTTGAATCAAGCAATGTTAACTTAATCCCGTTAACATTTGTCTGACTGAGAGAAATTCTTTTTTTCATTAAAAGTGCATATATTCATTTGCCACAAATAAATATTTCTTTGAAAATAATCAGGACTTTCAATTACTTCAGGCAAGTAAAATTCACTTGGTGAAAGTAATTCTTCTTTTCAGTGCATAAAACAAAATTTGAATTTTCGTTTTTTCAAGAAAAAATAAAAAATTTGTTGTGATAATCTTGTATGGTGTTCATAATGCAACATTTTTCTCTATCAGACATTTTTTCATATCGTGCGTTGTTTGGCTTCAAATGTTCATTTTCATTTCTTTTTGAAATCTTGTAAGTGCTATAACTCTACTAATTTTTCTTCTATCAACAAAATTCATGAGATTATTTTCTTCACCTTTTTGAGTACTATTTATATCCGTCTGAAATGGCTGGCTAACAAAGCTGACCTTCATTTTAGGACCCATCGTCGTACAAATCGAAACAAACCCATCGACATATCCCATTCGAATATGTCAATTTTTTCGAAAATTATCGTACTAACAGTCTAAAAATCTACAGGTACCCAGCCACACAGGCAGACAGATATTGGTATTAAAACAAATGTATTTTTAATGTCCTGTTTTTCTAATTAAAGAAATGCGCATTCTATAAAAAAAATTCGTTATTGAACATTTTATTGCAACTTATGTCGTTTTTCCATTAACTCAATTTGTTCATTTCGAAAGTTATTTTTTACGATTTAAACGAAAAATACGCATCCTAGCGTGAAGTGTTTCTAAGAAAATGTGTACATACAATTTAGGCGAAAATTTTTGTAAAATAGAAAGTTATTGCAACTTGCGTCGTTTTTCCACAAAGTTCATTGTTTTATTTCTAATGTATTCTTACAACAAATTTTTGGATATTTTATGCTTGAACAACTTTTTTCTGTTAATTCTTTTCTTCTTTCGTGTCGTTCCACCAACAATTCAATTTCTTTATTTTCATTCTAATTTTTTACGATTAAAAGTAAATCTCTCATCTTAACAAAAAGTGTACAATAGCGAATTTGTAGATCCTTTTTGGGTGAACAACTTTCGTCTATTACATTTTTTTCGTACCTTATGTGATTTAAGAAAAAATCCCAATGTCATTTTTTACAATTGAAACAACAACTACGCATCCTATCAAAAAATGATAAGTGATAAATTTATAGTTCTTTTTTGAGATAAGAACTTTTGTTTACTTGTTTTGTTCTTAGCTTGTGTCGCTTGTCCACAACGTTTTTTATTTCTATATTTGTAATGTTGTCTACCTTCATTTGTCGTACCTTGCATAGTTTGACCGCAAAATGGAATTTTTTATTTTTATTTATTTTTTCTGCCCTCAGAATTTGAATTTTTTATTTTTCAAGAAAATTTAGAAAGTTCTTGTAATAATCTTGTAGGGATTTTAAATATAAAAATTGTTCTTTTCTTGACTTCTTTTCTTATAGTCGGTAATTTTGTCTAAAATTTTAATTTTCGTTTTTTTTTTAATTTTGTAAGTGCTGTAAATCTGGTTATTTATCTTTCATCAAAAAAAGTCAGAGCGAGAAATTGTTCGGTCTCCTGAGTACTACAAATAACTGTACAGAGAATTTCAAATATTAAAAAAGTGGTCTAAACAATTTTTGAAAATGCTGTAACTTTTTGAATTTTCATCCAAAATGGCTGGCTAGCAAATCTAATCTTCAGTCTAGGATACTTAAAAAGTATGCCAAAGGCCAATCCAATCTGTTAATTCTTTCGAATTTTATCGTGCTCAAAGACAAAATCTACAGACACACAGACTCTCACACACACAGGCACACGCATTCGCGAAAACGTGTTTTGCAGGATCACGGGGTCTCAAAACGTACACATTTGACTATATCATTGATACGGATGATACGGCGGTAGGTATGCCCCTGAATCTAATACATTCTCTGAGCAGAATGTGAAAAAACACAGTTTTTCCGTTTGAAAATTGCGGGCATGTAACAGAGTCAGAGACACCAATCGCCATCAATGAGATGAATGCTCAAACGTCAGCGCCATCACCGTCGTAACTCTGAAGCAGATCTCTCGATTGTGCGATTTAATCTTGGAGAAACTTTTGACAAAGCTTGCTGATTACAAAAATATTGCAAACATAAATGAAGATGTTTATCTTCATGAGAACTTCAGCTCTGCTTTTTGCACTGAATATAGTTACAAAATTATTACTTCTGGAATAAAAAAGAGTTTCGTTTTCAAAAATATCTTTCTGTTAATAAAAAAAATTGGCGTAGTTAATAATTTCATATCTGATACACCTCGCTGAATTTTCTGTCAAAATTACCTGCTTTCCATTTTTTCAATTGCAAGTAATTTTGACAGCTACTTCGAAAAAAAATAAATATTTGCTGTCAATAATTTTCTCTTTCCAAAAAATTGTATTACATCATTTTTGCCTGCAAATTCCAAACAATTTTGTGCTGTCAATAAGTTTCTCTTGTATTCAAACTTCAAATCATGTAACCAAAAAATTGAAAACGATCACAATCCATTTTTACGTGAATTTGATGCTCGTAAGCACTAAAAAAGTCTTTTTAAGTCTGAAAAATTAGGAGTGTATTACCTCACCCAGAGAAACAAACTGTCGCGATACGGCCGCCGAAAAATAAAAACAAGTTTTTTATGAACCACCCAAATGTACACTAGTGTGGTCGAGATTTTTGTTTTCGAATTTTCATGCATATCGACCAGATATTTGTTCCAATACACACACAAAAGTCAATTATTTTTTTTGTTCAGGAAAAAAAATGATATCTAGAGGTGGCGCAAGCCCCATGAAGTTTAACACGTATTTCCCATAAGAAAAAAATACGTTTCTGTAAATTTTATTCAGAATCCTTAATATTAGCTGATTTGAGTCGAAACTCAACGTTGGTCTCAACAATTAGCCATAGAATACGAAGGAAATATTACTTTTTGAATATCACCCTCATTAGTCTGTTTTATAGGGTCTTAAAACAAAACCCGTAAGTGAAAACTGGGTTTTACGATTTTGTGGCGCCAATTATAATTTTTTAAAACTTTTTTCTAATGCAAATGTTTTCTAATGCGTAAAATACTACTTTATAGTTATAAATAGCTGTTTACATAAATTGTTTAAACAATTGATTATTATTGTCAATAATATTCCCTTTTAATAATGCTAGAAATAGCGGTTCTTAAAAACATTTTCCACTTTTTGTCCGATTTTCAATCAGAGTGAGGTAACACTTAATTAATTTCAACAAACATAATTGTTTAAACAATTTATCATTATGTTTAATAAGGTTCTCTTAGAATAATGGTAGCAAGTTACATTTTTAAAAAAAAATTCCACTTTTTGTTAAATTTTCAATTGGAGTGAGGTAAATAATGAAAAATAGAAAAATAATTTTTCAAACAATTCATTATTATTTTCAATAATATTCAATTTACATAATGCTAGAAAGTTGCAGTTATTTCTAAAATTTTCAACTAATGGTCTATTTTCAATGGGATTAGGTTATTAATTAATTCAATTTTGCGAAAGTAATTATTTAAACAAATTGTTATTGTTTATAACTATCTTCTTCTTTATTAATGCCAGAAAGTTGCGGTTTCTTCTAAAAATTTCAGCTTTTTACTTACTTTTTACTCAGCAAAGTAATAAATAATGCAAGTCAACAAATATAGTTGTTTAAACAATTAATTATTATCTATGAATATCTTCCCTTAGATAAGTGCTAAATAGTTGCAGTTTTTTCTGAACTTTTTGTCCGCTTTGCACTCCGTGAGGTAATAATTAATGCAAGTTAACAAACATGCTTATTTCAACAGTTGATTATTGTTTATAACTATCTTCTTTTAGAGTAATACTAAACAGTTTCTTTGTTCTGAAATCTTTATTTTCGCTTCGACTTTTTAGTTATGAACAAATAAAAAGTGAGCCTCAACAAGAATCATTTTCTAAATAGTATTGTACTTTTTTATGTAAATTATTATTGCTCTTTCTCAATATTTAAGAAAATAAATAATTTAAACAAAGAATCTATCTTACATAAGAGACAAAAACCAATAATGGAATAGTTAAGAGTATGTGGGTGGACTAGGTCTATAAATGACTTGTAAAAGTTCTGTTTTGAATTACAACAAGAAGTTTATTGCAAAGCGTGAAAGATAAATTTGGAATTGCACATATTGTATCAGCCACCCCCCCCCCTCCTTCTTTAGAGAAAACACATCTCATCGATGATAATACACATATGTGACCGTCCGCGAAGAAAGGAACCTGACGCGTAGTAGCTTCATTTTACAGGAAGAGCTATTAAAGAGGCGGTCCAACACAGAACTCCATAAAAGGGCCTCACTTTGCAGTTGAATAACAATTGGAATTTTTCAGATATAGGAATAGTATTTTTTATTATGAAAGAGCAAGTTAGAAAATATACATGTGTGGGGACTTTAATATTAAAAGTTAATAATAAAACACGTCAGGAAATTAGATAAAAATATAATAATCACTTTAATTAGGAAAACTAATAACTTTCGGAATACAGTTCGGACTTGCAAATCACGCGTTGATACTTTTCGAGTAGCAGTCAGCAATCTTCTAACGCATTTTTGGCACGCAGGCCCCGATGAGAGACCCGTGGGATCCTTCCCCCTCTTCCCCAGTTCCATCCCTCTAGTCCTACTACGTTGCCGTAACATTACAATATCCTAAACCTTAAACTTAAGTCTAAACTAGCCATCTGGGTGAAAGCTAGTTTGGTCTTCTTGGGGCCTTCTTACACTTTGAAATTTGCCTGAGTAAACTCGGTTCCTGACCATGAACTTAATCCCCAAGGAAACCAAACCGGCACGTACACCCCATTTCAGTTTATCATGAGAAACTCTCTCTTTTCGACTTTTTTCAAATATTCGTAGAAAATATTGCTACAATTTCGGCCATCTGACTGTTTGACGCCCTCTTCAAAGATTAACGCCTTTACAATCCATCCATCAGCATTGTCCATACAAATTCTTCCATTCATACGTTCTCCGTTTCTCAACAATTATAATTGTATGTAGGTATGTTTAGGACAATTTTTTTTTTTACAAAACTACTTATGCCTACCCTTGCGATTATATAATTACTCACGCTGACTGTTTTGGAACTAATTCTAGTCGTTCGGCCGACAAAATTCCCTCGTATGGCTTTTGGCTCTGTTTTTCTCCCTCTATGTCGCGAACTAGATATCTGTCATTTCTTAAAACCTTCACTACTTCGCATGGACCTTTCTTTTGCTTGAGAAGTTTGCGACTCTCTCCAGTAGCCGCGGAACTGTTACTTATGGCTAAAACTAAATCGCCCGGTTTATACGCGTACGCTTCCTTACGTTTCTTATCAAACTGTTCCTGCATTTTCTCTCTATTTAATTCTAACAGATCTTTGACCAGTTCTTTTGGTTCTTCTGATCCTATTTCCCTATTTAAGTCAATTATTTCCCTCGTCAGAGGGTTGTCCAATCGTCCGGCTATTCTATGAGTGAAAACTATCTCGTACGTCGTTCTTTTAGTGATTTGGTGCTCGCTGTTATTTATCGCCCATTGCACGTCGAGTAACTTTTCTTCCCAATCCCTATTTTCTTCGTATTCAATGATAGTAGCTAAACACGTGGGGAAAACGCGGTTTTGTCTCTCTACTTGCCCATTTCCCCGCGGAGTGCCAGCTGCGATTCTGACTTGCTGTATGCCGTTTTCGTTACAGAATTCCTCCAAATCCGCGGCAGTAACAGCGGTTCCTCAATCACTGATAATACGCTCGGGTTTACCGTAATGTGACATGAAGTCTCTCACCATGCGTGAAGTCCATAATCGGTAATCCTACAAGTTCCAGTTCTTGGCCTGGTTCCACGGGATTTTTGCTTAATCCGTCAATCCGATATTGATATTCCGATAGTCTCACAAACCAACGTCCTATTCGCGGATTTAGATCCCTTTTATTTCCAGCATTTTCAAACTGTTACAGTTGGTCCTCATAAGGAATTCGATCCCTAACACGTAAACGCGAAAACGCTCTACACCGCAAACTATAGCCAGAGCCTCCAACTCATACGAGTGATATTTTGACTCGTCTTTCGTAGTTTTTCTGCTGTAATAACAAATAGGATGAAATTTTCTATCTTCCTGCCTTTGTAACAATACTGCCCCTAACCCTACTTGACTCGCGTCGGTGTGTACTTCGGTTTCTGCTTTCGGTTTGCAAATGGCAAGCACGGGCTTGAGCAGCAGCAGCCGTTTTAACAATTCAAACGCTTGCTTCTGCTCTGAGCCCCATATAAATGTCACATCTTTTGCCGTTAAATCAGTTAACGGTTTTGCGATCGTCGCGTACCCCTTTACAAATCTACGACCAAAATTCGTGGTTCCGAGAAACGATTATATCCTGGTAGCATTAGTCGGTTCTAGAAAATCCCTGATAGCACTTACAACCCGACCTCCCGGTGTAATTCCCTTATCAGATAACGTGAAACCCAGCAAATCAACATTGTACTTGAAAAACTGACATTTTTTAAATCTCAGAGTTAAATTCGTGGCCCTCAGTGCATCAAAGACTTTCCGCAAACTCTCTAACCCTTCCTCGAAACTTCCCGAGGGTACAATCGTGTCGTCAATATACGTCATTGCAATTTCATTCGGTACACTTTCTATAACGCGATACATTAATCTTTGAAATGCGGCGGGTGCATTACAAAGTCCAAAGGGCATTCTTTTAAACTGATAATGACCGTCAAGCGTTACAAAAGCCGTTTTCGGTCAAGAATCCCTCGCGACAGGTACTGATAGTACCCGCTTGCCAAACCTTAAGTGGTAAAAAACTTCTTACCCGCCATCCGATCCAACAAATCATCGATTCGAGGGATCGGATAGTAATCCTTGATGGTCTGCTTGTTCAGCATCCTGTAGTCAACACACATACGAACTTCTCCGCTCGGCTTCCTGACCAGCAACATCGGGCTAGCATATGGTGACCGACAGTCCTCCAGGATGTCAAACTCCTTCAATTCCTGGACCATGTCCTTCGTCTTCTCCCTCTCGCTGTAAGACAATCGATACGGCCGATAGAAAACAGGCTTCTCGTTCTCTAATTCGATGTCCAGTTCCATGACATTTGTGCCTCCAATCTGACTTGTGTTTCGAGCCACTAGGTCTCTGTACTCGTTCGCGAGCTCTAAAACACGTTCCGCTTCTTCACCCTCGAGATCTGTGTTCATCTCACTCAAGGTCACCGAAATTTCGTTTACCGTTCGCGATTTTGGCGGCTTCTGCTCGCATTTTTCTCCGCGAGCGACGGTACTTTCCGGAGTCACCTTCATCTCTTTTCCCGATAAATTCAGTAACGGTATCAAAGCTTCACCTTTACCATCAGTCCGAATCACGCACCGCGGAAAATGATGTCCTGATTCACGAATACCACCTTCAACTAGCAGTTCACAGTTTTGAAAACCCGTTTGAACACCAATGTGACCCACATGACTGTTCGCTATCATCACTGAATCACTTGCTCACAGCACTGTTTTCGTTGATTCACTCACTGCATCCGTAAGCACTGCGGTATCATCTACGGTGATAAGCAGCATCCCCGCGCGACTCGTAATAACGACGTGTGGTTGTCCGGTAAAGGGGTGGCCCACCAAGAAGGGTACCTCTCGGGCCTCATTTGGCACCACGTGTCCGTCCACCCAAGCCCACACTCCGTCGATTGATAGATAAGCACAAAACGTCCCGATAGGCTTCTCAATTCCATTTCCGTCCCCACGAGTTGCTCAATGTCTCCGACCGTAAACGCAATTCCAACGCACTTCACGCCTCCCTCACGGATTGCCACTGCACCGCTTCCCAAATCTACGTAGCTAGACAATGAATGTCCGTCTAACACGGCAGTTTTGAAATAGTTTTGGTACGTGTTCCCCACTCTATTCACGGTCTTTGAACCACCACTCGCACTCGAACTCGCGGTACTCGACGAAACCCCTTCGTTAGATCGTTCGCGATTTTTCCCACAGTCCCGCGCAAAATGACCTACTCCACCGCACTTGAAATACTTCCCGGATTTCGACTTCGGACAATCGCGCCTCACATGGTCAGACTCTGTGCAAGAAAAGCAGTTGAGCGATTTTTGCTCACCATCCTTTCAATCCATTTTTCTAGAATCATCGCTTCTTCCAGGTGAAACGTCTCGAATATGCAGACTTCCGGCCTTCAGATATGAAAGTAAGTCATGAGGCTCAGCATATGGGCTCAGAGGGCCGAGAAATCGCGATATCGGTTATTATTCAGTCCGTTAACAATCCACTCGACAGTTTCCT
Organism: Andricus grossulariae; assembly: GCA_011634705.1. Lineage (NCBI taxonomy): Eukaryota > Metazoa > Arthropoda > Insecta > Hymenoptera > Cynipidae > Andricus > Andricus grossulariae. Next base: position 14,539 of record JAABKJ010002517.1, on the reverse strand, counting down.
CGCTCTGCGTGCTGGCCTCATTGCATCGAGCCAGCTTCTCGTAAATGTATTGTACGATACTTTGAGTTGATTCCTTTCTGTAATTTTGAGCCTCAAGCCGACGACTCAAAATATTTTTCTTGCATGGGAAGTTTTTCTCCAGTAAATCCTTCCATGTCTTCCAGTCTATCTCATCATCCCTTGGAAGACTGTCTCGCCATCGACGCGCCACACCGGTCAGCTTTGCGAGTCCAAAATGCCGGATCGCTATATCATCCCATCCATACAGCTCTTCGCATTCCTCGACTTTGCTGATCCATTGAGCGATGTCGATATTTTCTTTCACCGGGTCAAAATCCGGAAGCAGCTCCGAGATGTCCCGAAAAGACCATCCGATGCTACCTCCTTGTGCCTGCGCGCCATCTCCGTTTGAGGACATTTTTGTTTCACTTGCCACAAATTACCGTCGATAATAAACAAACTCCGTGCACTAGTCCAACTAGCCACCAGTACTGCAAGCTAGACCACTGACACTTCCACAGCACACAAAAACAGTACAGTACTTAGTCTTCCATCTCGCGCTCCGATTTTACCCGCGACCGCGTATCACTCAAAACTCGCGTGAATTTTGAGCCTGTATCCCACTTCTGAAAATTGTGGGCACTTTAATATTAAAAGTCAATGATAAAACACGTCAGGAAATTAGATAAAAGTATAATAATCACTTTATTTGAGAAAACTAATAACTTTCGGAATACAGGTCGGACTTAATAGCCCTACTACGTTGCCGTTACATTACAATATCCTAAACTGAAGTCTGAACTAGCAATCTGGGTGAAAGCTAGTTTGGTCTTCTTGAGTCCTTCTTACACTTTGAAGCCCGAGTAAACTCAGCTACTCACCATAAACTTAATCCCCAAGGAAGCCGAACCGGCACGTACACCTCATTTCGGTTTATCATGAGAAACTCTCTTTTCGACTATTTTTAAATATTCGTAGAAAATATTGCTACATTTCGGAAAGGTTCTTTTGATATTCATAATCGGGGGGGGGGGGGGGCTTTTTTCCGATATTTTAGGCCAAAGTTACCTACTAGACTTATCAGTGGACTAGGGGTGGGGTGCTCAAAAGTTGTTAATTCTCCAATAAGAAGTCACAAAAAGGATTTTTTGATCAGTCAAAATTTTCCTAGAGCAGAACCTCAGCAATAATTGAAAATTGATGTATACCTAGTGGAAGATTTACCATTGGGTCCCAAGTTTGGCCAAGCTTAGGACCCAATGATGCCAATGTTGACGAAAGTTTGGCCGCTAGTCTTGGGCCATCATTGGCTAAAGCTTGGGATGATAACGCCAATGACAAGAGTTGACAGTCATTTATGATCCATGACTCGTAGCAAACACTGGGCAATGATCTCGAAAACATGGTTAAGTTGGCTCCCATACTGATGGTCCAATGTTCTGACCAAGCATGGCCAACATTGGGAAAAAATTTGACTATGAAAAATGATTATTCATACCATTGAAATTTCTTTCCTAGTCTGAGCCCATGCTTAGCGTATGTTGCGTCCAATTATTAGTCCAGCAATAACAGCTAAGATACCATGTTTTCGAGATCATTAGTGAGTCTTGGCTACTAATCATGGACCATGACTGGCTGCCAATTCTGGGATTGGCGTTATCATCCTAAGATATCGTTAATGTTGGCCCTACGCTGGTGGAAAATCTTGAGCTAGGTAAAAGGCCAACTGTTGCCAGTATTGGGCCATTCTTGACTGTAAAAACTGAAAAAAATGGTTAGTTGAGTGAACTACAGTCAACTATTAAGTTAGTAAAATATCGTACTGCTATTTTGTTAGTTGGGACAATAAATACATTAATTGCAGTGGATATTCAATTAGTACCAGCAACCAAGAAAATAGTTGTCCCAACTGATAAAATACCAGTACCTTATCTTACAAACTAAATAGTTGGCACAACTAACCATTTTTTTCTGATAATAATAAACTGTTGTAAAAGCATGAAAATTTGGAGGGGGTATAATGTACAATGGGCCAGAAGATCTCCAGGTGTCAGCATTCAACAATTTAAGATTTCATCAGATTTGTATAAAACTTCGTACAACGGAGTTGTAAAGAAGGTGCTGACAACTGACTTGATGTGAAAAATTGAACGTTCAAAATAAATTAAATAGGAATGGCTCATTTTTTGAAGTTTCAAACAGAAAAGTGAATAGGTAATATTTATTTTTGACGATCCGTTAATATTAAAAGGTGCCGCCCACCCCGTCTATTTTTCCATAAGAATAGCATAGGAAAACCTCCCAATTCTACAAATATGAGACTGGAATGCGTAATTTTTAATAAAACAAGTGCAAATTACAGGAACCAGCATGTCCCGAAAACCATCCTCTAAATGAGGATCAAGTATTTTGCGGTATATTGGTCGCAAATATTAATTTTGTGTTGTTTTATTTTCACATGTCATTTATAATGGTCAAATTAAAAAGTTTCGTGTATCATTTTTATTAATTATTAATCCTTTAATCAATTTTAATTTGTTTAAATTTGTTTCGACAAGTATAAAAGATTTACACTTTCTGTAAGTAACATGAATTGATTTAAATTTTATATCAAAGATAAAAACGAATGATTAATTTGATTGTGAATTGCTTAAATAATTGTTTATTGTTGAAATGTAACTTTTTACTTGAATAATACAGAAAAGTGTCGTTTTTTGAAAATTTTTTAACAAACTTTATTAGATCCTTTTATGTTGGCACTTTTCATTATTTACCCATAATTTTTCTAAAAATATTCATTTTCTTCAACAATTTTCGTCAGCAATATATTACAAATTTACAACTTCTCCGTAACTTAAACTGCTTAATTTAAATCAAATATTAACAAGTACGAACAAATAATTAGTTCAGTATGAAAAAGTTAAAATTTTGACTGTTTGTCGAAAAAAAGTGTTAAAAAAAATTCAAATTGTATAAACAATTATGGGTGAGTGGTAAAAGAGTGAAATGAGAAGAGCTAAAATGAGATTTGTTGAAAAATGTGCAAAAACTACATTTTTCTGCATTACTTCAGTCAAAAGCTACATTTAAACAATTACAAATAAAGTGAATCATTCGTGTTGATCTTTGATTTATATCAATGGAGGGTCTGGATCGAGAAACTGGGCGATGGTCAGTTGCGTCAATTGCCATGCCTCTAACCCCTACATCGAAAAAGGTTTTCTAATCCTACGGGTCAGTAGCGCCAAGTCTATACCTATCTGAAAATTAAATAATCTCAAATTCATATTTTGAAATGCGCCTAAGAACTGGTGTAATAAATAATATGTATAACAGATCACTGGATCCTAATGAGAAATGGGCGGAAAACTGTAGAATATTTGGAAGTAATGCTTTCAGATTAAACCCAGGACTCTGTAAATTCAATGGAAAATTCCAGACAGTGCCGGATATATTTTTAAAATTAAATTTGAGAATTTGTAGGGGTGCAGCAGATTTGCGTTAAATAATGGATCTCGAAAATGCATAATTTTTAGAAATATAGAAAAATGAAGTAACACACGGTTTAAAGTGAAGCAAATTTGTCTATTTTTTAAATACAGCGTCGCAACAGCTTACAAGCGCACGAGGATATGTTTCAGATATTTACAAATATAATATTTTTACCACAAAGAATATTGAAATTTTTTCACCTTTTTTATTACAATTTTAAGTTCTTGCACTGTGATAGGAATTTTTGTTAGATATGGGGACCAACACAAATGAATATTCTTATGTTATTATTTATCTGTATTATTTTTTCCTCCTTCTAATAAGAGTCTGTATTTCGCTCCTCAATTTAACATCTCAGTCTATCTTAAAAGAGACCCCCCATCGTTGAACTTCTAATCCTCCTAAACCGTCCCTTGAAGAGTCCTGGCGCAACTAACCTATGGCTCACGACCTACCTGATAGGGATTGGCGCAAGTAACCTCCTCCGAAACATTTTAATTGTGTCATGTCCGATATCTTATTAATTTTTTTTAAACATCTCAAATTTTTCAATTTAACATCACGGATATTTCAGTTGACCATCTCAGCCGTTTGAATTTAACATCTAGAGTATTTTAATATTGTTACATCCCATATATTTCAGTTCAATATATGTTACATGTCGGATATTTCAGTCACGGCTACCACACAGTCACTTTTTAAAGAAAAAGTTTAAAACAGAAAATTAAATTAATCTATAGATGTACTAAATTAAGAAATTAAGTATATAGTAATCTATGGTGCGAAAATGCTGTTTAATATTAGACTTTACACGCTTTCCCCTATTCCCTTTTTTAATGAATTTCTCTTTTTTCTTCTATTTTCAAGAAATTTCCTCGGTTTCTTTTATTTTTTCTTAAATGGGAACTGAATTAATGTAACCCATTAGGGAAATTGAACAATTTTTGTGTAAAATCTAATTATTTGTTTAGAAGATGTTCGATTTTGTTGGTAAAATCCAACATCTCGTAATTAAATTCCTACCTGTTCAACATCAATTCGACGCCTTCATTCAATATGAGTCTATTTGCTTACAGCGCGGTGTATGAGACTATTCCCTATGCTTATACACAGCGCATAGTCTCATACACGGCGCAGCGCTGTCAGCAGATAGACTAATATTGAATGAAGAGAGAATTAATCTTTTTTGGTTGAAAATTCAGGTTTTTGTTTGAAAATTTAACTATTTTTTTGGCAGTTCCTTTTTTATTTAATGGTTTTAACTAAAAATTTAACTATTACATTTTTTGTTGAAAATTTATCTTTTTTAGTAGAAAATTCAACTATTTGATTTAGAATTCATGTTTTTTAGTAGAAAATTAATCTTTTTGGTTAAAAATGCATCTATTTTGTTAAAATTTTGTTGAAATTTGAAATTTTATTTTAGCAACTGTGTCTTGGATTTTTACTCCCGAATTCATTTCATCTACTCTTGTGTCTGCAAGTCGATATTTTCAATGTGTAATGGAATCGAAATTGTTGTGTAGATAAGTGTTTCTATTGACATTATAGGCTTCTTTCTGTGCGTGAATCGTAGTCACTTTTTAGCTTAATTTATTCACTTTTTTCAAGCACATTAGTCTGTGGCAGCACTGTTCAGTCGAGAATCACGAATTTTGTAATTTGTCATCTCGGCGAGCATGTCGAATATTTCAGTTATAACGTCCCGCATATTTCAATTTAACGTCTCGGATTCTTCAGTTGAACATTTTGGTTTCTTCAGTATAACTTTTAACATTCTGACGTTTTTAATTGTATAAGATTCTGAATGCCTCAAAGTTATACCTTTTAAATTTACAAACTCATCCAATTAAAGTTGAAAACGTTCAATTTTGAATATCCATACACAAGATGTAATTAGCTTTCAGCCCGCTTTCTATTCACGCGACTACCATTGCCGAATAATTAACGCAATTATCCTTGGCTCGCAATTCATGTATAGTAATTGCAATTCTATGAACCGGTCATGACTCGAGTGAAGACATAGATCCGTGACCTTCTTTTTATGCGTATCACCAAAATCGGAAACAAGACTGTCACCGTAGAATATAGATAAATGCAAGACGAATACATCATACAGCATTGCAGTACTAAAGACTAAACTAATACCAACTATATACGTATTCTAGAGACCTATAAGTGCGCGTCAATTTCATTCTCGGCACACCTTATAACGACATACACGGTGTGTCGACTGTACATGGGTGCGTCCAACAATGCGCCACGTACTGAATAATTCATTCCCATGAGACTCCAATCCCCTAAACCTGAAACTTGACAGGGATTTTTACTTTTAGCCACTTTCCCATGCCTGCCTAAAAATTAAGATGCTGTGGAATAAGAGAGTCATCTGGAACATAAATTCCATATGGATGATTGATGAAAATCCTTTGTCTTATCCACCCAGCAACGAAATTTTTGGTAGAAATGTGCATAGAAAATATGTGTACAGTTGAGGAATGTATAATTGGTTTTTATTTTTGTCCCGTCATCAGTGTCATCAGTTAAACAAAAAAAGAAAAGGAGGAAATAGGAAAAAAATCTTACGTAAGTTTGAGTTGAACCTGAAACGAGATGCTGTTCGAAGAGAGTGGTGTAACGGAACTTTTTTGAAGCTCTTTATGTTATTGTTTCTGAAACAGTTCTATTTGAAAATGAATACAAATAATAGAATGCCTTTGAAAAATTACTTTCCATACTAAATTGTCTTTTATTTTCTCATTGGAAATAGAGCAGTAATAAAAGTCAGAGGCTAAAGTAAATAAAGACTAATTAGGACTGAAGGGTTAAAAAAAATGTGAAGAGTATTCGAGAAAGATGAGAAAGAAATGAAGAAACGAAGAACCTATTATTAAAAGATGTGACAACTTCCAACTGTTGTACCATTAGCTGCGGTTCGTTAGAAAGGGGAGACGATATTTTTTCTTACAAAAAGTGGCCTGAAAATAAGGGGATAAATCGCTTAATGTACAAATTTTTCTGAATAAGAACCTAAATAATGAAAATGTTTTTAAGATGAGAATTTGCCTTGTAGTGAGGTGTCTAATAACTTTAACGCGGAAAAAGATGATTATGGCTGTTCCGCGTTCACTTCTAGAGAAGTCTCGCATTTTATTTTCCGGATTCGCGCAATCGTCTCAACCCCGCATTTCAAGGGAAGCAAGAAATATTCCGAGGTAATTGCTCTGCTTCCTGCGCCAAGTCTAGGCACTCAACGTGTCTCTCCATTTCTTTCTCTCTTTTATTTCTATCTCGCTTCGTTTCTAACTGTCTACATGTTGTGCGAAACAACATGTCCTGGAATTCTGTTGATTGACATAATAACGGCTATAAAAAAGAGAGGAAAAATATTTTAGAATAATGTAAGGTCAATGCACCAAACTTTTAATTAGAAACTACCTATTCAGATCACAGCATAAATTTCATTACAAAATCTATATCTTAATCGGAATGGATCCAAATGTGGTCCTATTATAGGTACTTAAATTTTAAGGGCTGTACTTTTTGTGTACAATTCTGCCGAAATGCAAAACAAGAAAGCCGGTAACTTACATTTGGGATTTTTTACCTGATTCGCAATTGTTTGTAATATATTTCAACGGAAAACAATTGTGAATCGGGTACTAGGTCTCAATTATTGTAAGTTACCGGTGGCGGTTAGTCAGGAAAAACGTGTAAAGTTGGAAATTCAACTGTTTTACAGAAAATTTGTCTTTTGGCTTGCAATTTTAACAATTTGGATGAACTTTTTTATCTTTCTTGACTGAAAAATCTATATTTGTTGAAAATTCGTCTTTTTGGTTGGATAATTCATCATTGTAGATAGAAAATTCAAGTGTTTGGTTAAAAAATTTTTGTTCAAAATTTAAGTATTTTGTTAAAAATGTATCTTTTCGGTCAAAAATTGAACGATTTTGGTGAAAATTCATATTTTATGATAGAAAAGTCATCTTTTTGTTGGAAATAAATAAATAAATTTGAAATTTTTAAATTTGAATCTGAAATTGTATGCTGGTTTCATTCCAGAATAAAATGCTGGTCTCCGAATATTATTGGTCAGGGCAAATGAAAAATTGGCCAACCTGTATTTAGGGTTAACATATTTAATTATTGACTTTAGGATAGCCATTTATAGATATTAAAGGTTAATTTCTGTGGATAGTAAAAGATATATACAACACAGAGCTTTCTTACCTCGAAGATTTTTCATCATATCATGATTTTTCTATAAGTTTACACTTTAAATACGAAACATTCGGATATTTCAGTTTGTCGTACAAATATTGTTACGCCTACTATCTTATTCTTTTAATATCTAAGTTCTAAAATCCATTTTTCTCTGTGTAGCAACACAACTATAGAAAAGTTGCACAACTTTTTTTTATAAGAAATGCTAAAGAACAAACACCCTTTCGCAGATTTCTATGTGCAGCTTCCCAGGCAGATACGTTAAGTATGATAAAGGTGGGGAAGGTAATTGCTCTTCTTTTCTTTCCTTACGACGGTCTTACGTTTACGCCATCTCTTACATCGCGGCGCTTGCGCGAGAGCGCATCCATAAGCAAACACACCCACACCCCATGGCAAGATGCATACGCAACGCGCTCAAGTTGAATAACATATTCGTACCTGCACATAGCAATATTGCATGGTGCACACAACTTCACATAACACATTCGGCTTGGTTCTTCGTAAAAGTGCAGATTGAGTTGCAGGGGGTTGAGGAACGAGCCTGCATTGCACGCCGATTACACTGCACCCATACGTAGAGTTTTGCGTTTGCTTAGGGTCGAGGGATAATACAGAAACTCCCCCGTTTGTCAGGGGTTAAAAAGAGTCTCTCTCACCCTCCTAATTTTTCTCTCTTTTTCCCTTATCCTTTCCCTCGGCGGTCGGTGTTCTGCGTTATTAATACACAAGCTACATGAAGTTCCCATCCTCTTCTCTCTCTTACGCTCGCCATGTTTCTATATGCTTTCCTTTCTCTCTCTGTTTCTTTTTTTTTTAGACTCTCTCTCTCTCCTTTTCAGACACCGCGCCTCCCTTTCGTGAGTCATCTCGAACTCCATTCTGCCCCTTTGGAGTCGTCGACGCCGAGACTCTTTTGCAGAAAAAATACACGTTTATGTTCGTTTATTAAGCCATGAAGCTGCAACGAATCGCGCCACGCATTCTAATGAAAAGGTACCACTCTTGCAAGTAACAGGTCTAATCTTAACTAATGTTATGCAGTTTTTCTAGGCCTGGTATTTTTTATTAACAATTGTTAATAATGATTTGGGTGCTCACTCAAGCAAAAATTGCTATTTCCTTACTAATGTAACATCATAATCTGAAATGATAAGAAAAGTGGCAATAACGATAAACCTCATCAGTTTCCTATCAACGTAGTTCGGATTAAGAAAATCTCTTTCACGTGCATATAAGCTCGTAATCGTGAGAGGTTCCATTGTCTCTAACTTTCTAGTATACTCAGGATTATGGTCGTCCTTTATGGTCCATGAAGGGCCGAGCAAGATGAAGCATTGCCTGGTGGTTTCCACCTCCGCAAGTTCATCCTTCTGATGATTCGATTTTATCTCTAAGTTAAGACCTATAGGAAATAGGATTATAAATAGTATTATAGGAATAATTATATAAACCTGTACCTGCCTCATTCTAACCAATTATATAACCACTGCAAAATCCATACGTCGAGTTTCAATATTTACTCGAAGATTAAGGTCACCGGGACGTTCCAGGCACGTATTCGAGATCTTACGTTAGTTGCCACCATACCTATATTTAGTCTGTGTGTTATCACGTTTTGCCGCAACAGATTCAAGAAACGAGTCATTTTAACTCTTTTATTGTATTTCTCACGTGTATTTCTGTTGCTGAGGTAAACACCAGAAATTAAAAAAAAAGTATTGCAAACATTACAAAATCTAAATCCTACATTTGTCCTCTCAAAATCCCAATTCTTTGTTGTTACTACACCGATAAAAATAGATTTTAAACGATGTTGTTTTTTGCTTTTTCGATGTTAGGAAGTAAAAAAAAAAAGATAGTACCGCCTATATCTGAGATCTTGAATTGATATATTCGAGATGGTAAATTGAAATACCCGAGATGTTAAACTGAACTTTCCAAGGTGTTTCACGCGTTGTGCAAGCGAATTTGCAACTTGAGTTCACATTTCATCTATTTCAGTATTTCATTTCGAATATATCGTTGTGATATGTAAGATTCTTCAATTTAACATCTCGTACATTATCTGATATTACGGTTGGAAATGCAGAATTTTTCAATTTGACATCTCGGATATATTTCAATTTCACCTCTCAGATAATTTAGTTGCACATCTGGAATATTCCAAACGTAACATTTATTGGCTGTTTCAGTTGAATATCTCGAGTTTTTCAGTCTTAATTCTAGAATTTTTCAATTTTAAGTCTTGGATATTTCAGTTGAACGTTTAAAGCCATTGTCAGCTTTTAAAGTTTTAAAATTTTTAGACGGATTTCCAAACAGAAAACGAAAGGTTCTATCAGAATCAACAATAAAAAGTAAAATATCTATATTGGTTTAGATAGGTACTACCAAAAATTTGAAAATTATTTTTGAGCAATTTTGGAGAAACTGAATTACCAGCTTTAAATATTCAAACACTCATAACTTTATCAAAAAAATGTTGTCATATCAAATCGCGGTGAAACACGTGACGTCTAATATCTTTTGAAAAGCAACATACTTTGTCCGGATAATGATTCTGTGACTTGAGCATGCCATTGCAGAGCCTGTACGATTTGACATAAATTCGCTTAGTTGAACATCTTGGATTTGTATTTAATGCGAAACATGTTGCTCCTCAACACATAGACGTTACGAAAAAATTAATTTTATCCATGTTGTAGTCGATTATCAAGATGAGGGACGATTTGTTATCTGAATCCTCATTCCTTAATATGTAAAATCGTTGCCGGGGAATAATACATAAAGAGGGTATAGCTCTTGGGAAGGAAAGCGAATTGTTACAACATTTTTTTCTCTCGACATTCGTCTTTCAAATCGGTCGTATCAGTCCAGGGGTGGAATTGAAGATTGAGAAGATAGATGGTGATAAACCCGGGCAATTTTCCCTCTTCTTTTTGTCTCAGACAACAAATTTCGTAACACCTATGAAATGAAGTAGATGCTATTACAATAAAGTATATACTAGATGTAATTTGGGTACATAGCTTATTTTCATATTCTTGGAAAAGGGAGACCTATCAGACATCTCACATATATCCTTCGGTTTTATGTTTAGGGTCTTCCACCCTCTAGTCACTCTAGTGTTTCTGCTTTACTAGCAATATATTCCCCTGTATCTGAATCCTAGGGTTTCCCGTAGGGAACTTGTGTCGGCTTTAACAGGGAGTTGAAATTATCGCACCAGAAAAATTAAGCCTTAGCCACGTTTAGTTTTTTCATGAAGTGTTACAGAAAGAGGATTCACTGATGTATGTTGGGTAATGAAACCTTTTCTTGGAATAAGAAAGGCTTCGAAATCTCAAAGCCTTGATTTTCTCTCATTCCCTCGACGCCCACCAGGCGATGAGTCACATGTCTCTTGCACAGTGCTTTCCCATTTCCAGGTCTCCAAGTCGCTCGCTTGTCGTACTTCGTCTTCAGGTTTCCGTTTATTGCAATATCGATAGAGAGGGTAGACAAAGAGTGTCTTATCTTCATGGAATTGAAATGAAAACCGTATATAATTCCCAAGTGAAGATATTTTTTTATTCATTTGATCAAACAGTTCTGCAGATATGGAATTTGCAGGTTTGATCTCTGGTTTTAAACGAGTTTAAAGTTTAAACACCTGAAATACCTTCAATTGAAAAACTTATTCAAAACTTGATGTCTTCCAAAAAGCATTAAACTTGGGTCATTCTGCATTTGGACAACCACAAAAGAATTTTGGACGTCTTCCAAACTTGAAAGCATTCCAACTTCAGTTTTATTAATCTTTTTAATTATAAGAAGCGTTTTTTACTTAACGACTTTTCTATATCTCGATGGGGTAAATATATCTACAAGTAACCCCTTTTTCTCAACTTGACTCAGCCACACTCAACTTGAAATCACGAAATTAATTGATCGTCTGGATCGCATTTTAAAGTGCCTTGTCTCTCGATAGCCCATCCGGGGAATGAGTTTCAGACGTTCAGAGTTCTTCCATTTTTTTAATTGAATTACCCACGAATTACCCTATGTCGAGTGAATGCGCCGAAAGAGTTCACCGCGCCCTAGTCCAGTAATTTAAGTGCCTTTAAATTCCACGGGTGGGCAAAAAAATAAATCAAAAAGATGTAACTCGACGAAAGCTGTTTCTTACTTTGACGCTAAATATAAACCTAACTCGCATTTGGGGAAGCGGTCGTATACTCTTATAGAACGTACATACAGTCAGTGAAGTTGATGTGGTTGTTGAAAAAAAAGGAGTAAAAAGTCGAAAACCGCTGATGCTTTATCGTAGGGTGAATCTATTTTTAGATTTGTTAGCGTGATGCCACGCGATCGGTAACGAGGCATAAGTGCCATTAATTTTTGGAGGAGTGAATCTCATTTCAAAACGGGTTTGTCATGACAACGAATGTCAAGTGAGAAATAACATTTCATTCCTATATGAAATCGCGGCACTCATCTTCTACACGCAGATTTTATGTTGCCTGCTCGTTAAATTGTCGTTGAGATTAAAGTGGCGTAACTGAATATTTAGGTCAAGAAAAAAGTAACTACTTAATTACTTTTTTCTTTAATCTACTTAGAAGTGGTCCAATTTTTTCAAAAGACATATGAGAGCCAAAATTAGGATGCTCTTTAGAAAATTAAAATTGATCCGAAAGCTTCCGGAATTTAGAAGTTAATTTCAAATATTGGTTTTACAGCTCAACCATTGAAATATAACTCATGTTTTCCTTGTTATCTCACAGCAATTTAATTTATCTTTGCATAAGTCCAATAACTGATAACAAATTTGTGCATGCATAGAGTCTCGAAATTACGTTTATGTTTTGTGATAGAAGGCGAATGATAACAATGACAATGACAATATGTTCGATAATAGTCGCTTATGTCGAATTTTTTAAAAATAAAAATGTTTTAAATAGCCTTCAAAATTAGACATTATTTTAAAATAAAATATTCAAAATTTAATATTAATATTATAAAATTAAGCCGTTTTCCTTTCGGGTTAGGCGTGAATTGCTCGGATGGAAAGTAGTAGTGTGTGGATGGGTATATAGGTATAAGGTAGATAGGTATATAAGTGTAAGGTAGATATTTTAGATTTATCTAGAATTCTCGTGTTATTTATTTAAATGACACGTTCATTCCGCAACACTGCTCCGACCCAGGTTGCTGATCAATCCCTCTAGCGACCACCCCACGTAGAGAGCCTCACAAAAAAGATACATTTCAAAAATAATATTTCGTTGTTGAAATTTTGGTGAAAAAAAAAATTAAAATTAAAAACGCGTTTCTCAAAAAAGGCCATTTTTTATTTTTTTGTCAGACAGAGATATAAGTATGGTCTACTAGCCCTGCAATTATTGAAGTGGGTTTGCCACTGATTTTCGAGAAAAAATTCAAACGTCATGTCCTCTATGGCGCGGCGCGGCCCAGTAGGGCAAATAAAAGTGTGTGGACAAATTAATGTTATAACCACAATTTTCATCTGATTTGAAGTTTTTTTATCAATGAAAATTAATAAAATTCTCCATAAATCGTTTACTTACGATTAAAAAAAATTTTAATACTTTACTTGATAAACAAAATGACAACAACAAATTTTGACTTTTGAAGAATACCGTTCGTTATAAAATATTCAGATTTATTCAAACAGATCTAGATTCAATAACACAATTATTTATAAATGTTTTTCAGTAGAACTGAAGAAGTTTAAAAATTTATTGAATTTGTTATAAACAAATAAGTGGATGAAAAGAATTTCGTGGGGATTAGCAATGTTTGGTCATTTAATTTCAACTAAACCCAAGTGCGAAGTTAGATACGGCCCAGCACTGGCCCAGTATCGGCCAAAATACTGCCGAAGATCGGCTACCAATATCGTGCCATTGCTGAAAGGATAACTATGGTCTGCACTTGGCGGCCAATTCTGGCCTAGACTCTGGCCGCCGTCACTTATGCGTTACTGGCTGCCATTATCGGCTTAGCAATGGGTGCTGATATCGGCCCGATCTCGGCTGCCAATATCGTGCCATTGCTGGAATGATAACTTCAGCAATTACTTGGCGGCCAATTCTGGCCCAGACTCTGGCCGCCATCACCGGAATTAATTTAAAAAATAATAAAAAATCATTGAATTGTTTTTAGGACGCATCTATATAGACTACATATCGTCCGAATATTTGTTATAATTTCACAAATTGAAATTTCATTCAAACATTTTGTCGGGAGTCTTAACCATTGCGCTAAACCTACGAGTTGAAACTCGATGAAAAAGCCATCTTCATAAGCTACAGCTCAAAAAAGTTAAAACACCAAATTTTAAACTCTCTTTTTCTAATTAAAATTTTTTTTATTATACTGCGTTATGTAAATGTAAAATATACGAACTGTTAACAGAAATATCAATAAAATAATTTTTTAATAAATAATTTATATCGATTACAATTTTCTTAGTGTAATATTTCGTTTTTTCGCATTTTAGACTACTTTACAACTTTCTACAATGACAGAAAATGTAATTCTTTATGAACGTTTACAATTTTAAGGGCGGAACTTAGAAATTTGATCGTAAACTTTGATAATTTTTTAATAACAAATTTTTTTAAACTTTCATGTAAGGTTTGGTTTTCAGGTGTTTTAGACCATTTTACAACGTTTAAGATTGACATAAAATGTAATTTTTTCTGAACATTTAATATTTTACATGAAGATGGAACTTGGAATTTTTTCCTTGAAAAAAAAAAAAAAAAAAAAAAAAAAAATCTGCCCGCTGCGCGGGCACATTCTCATCGCG
>JAABKJ010002516.1:0-27873 GCA_011634705.1 Andricus grossulariae | reverse complement strand
CAGAGCTTGAACCTTCCAATAGGGCACAAGCGCCAACATTTTGCAAAGCAAAAGGGCGTAATCGTCAAAGTTTGAAATTCCAAGTGGGCATAAGCGCCAGCATTTATCAAAGGACATAAGCGCAAAAGTTTGAAAATTCCAAAAGCAAACAAGCGGCAATATTTAATAAGGCCAATGGACATAAGCGCCAAAGATTGAAAATTTCAAAAAGTCATAAGCGTCAACATTTAGCAAATGTAAAGGACATAAGTGCCAAAGTTTATAAATTCCAAACTGGCATAAGCGTCAACATTTAGGCAAAGAAAGAGAGCGTGAGCGCCAAAGTTTGAAATTCCAAAAGGAAATAAGCGAAAACATTTACCAAATCAAAATGATATAAGCGCCAAAAATTTGAAAATTCCAAAGGGGCACAGGCGCAATCATTTTGCAAAGCAAAAGGGTATAACCGTCAAAGTTTGAAATTAGAAAATGAAATAAGCGCCAGTATTTAGCAAAGCAAAAGTATGTAAGCGCCGAAGTTTGAAAATTCCAAAAGGGCACAAGAGCCATCACTTTTCAAAGCAGAAGGGCCTAAGCGTCAAAGTTTGAAATTCCGAAAGGAAATAAGCACCAAAATTTAGCAATTCAGAAGGACATGTGCGCCAAGGTTTGAAAATTCCAAAAGGGCATGAGCACCAACATTTGCCGAAGCAAAAGGGCATGAGCCTCAAAGTTTGAAAATACCAAAAGGGCATATAAGCTGACATTCAGCAAAGCAAAAGGACATAAGCACCAAAGTTTTTAAAACTCCAAAAACACATAAGCGCCAAGGTTTGGCAGAGCAAATGGGCATGAGAGCCAACATTTAGTGAAGCAGAAGGATATTAGCATCAAAGTTTGAACATTCCAATAGGGCACAAGCGCCAACATTTTGCAAAGCAAAAGGGCGTAACCGTCAAAATTTGAAAATCCAAAGGATATAAGCGCCATTATTTAGCAAAGGAAAAGGACGTAAGCCTCAAAGTTAGAAAATACCAAAAGGGCATAAGAGCTAACGTTTAGAAAAGCAAAAGGACATAAGCGCTAATGTTTGAATTTCCCAAAAGCTGACAAGCGCCAACATCTTGCAAAGCAAAAGGGCACAACCGTCAAAATTTGAAATTGCAAAAGGAGATGAACGCCAACATTCAGCAAAGCAAAATGACATAAGCGCTAAAGTTTATAAGTTACAAACGGGCACAAGCGCCAACATTTTGGCAAAGAAAAAGGGCGTAGGCGTCAACGTTTGAAGTTCCAAGAGGAAATAAGCCAAAACATTTAGCAAAACAAAAGTACATGAGCGCCAAAGTTTGCAAATTCCAAACAGGCATAAGCACCAGCATTTAGCAAAGCAAAAGGATATAAGCGCAAAAGTTTGAAAATACCAAAAGGGCATATGAGCCGACATTTAGCAAAGCAAATGGACATAAGTGCCAAAAATTTGAAAATTCCAAAAGGCACAAGCGCCATCATTTTGCAAACCAAAAAGGCATAACCGCCAGGGTTTGAAATTCCAAAATGAAATAAGCCCCAACATTCAGCAAAGCAAAATTATATAAAAGCCAAAGTTTGAAAATTCCGAAAGAGCACAAGCGCCATCATTTTTCAAAGCAAAAAGGCATAACCGTCAAAGTTTGATATTCCGAAAGGAAATAAGCACCAACATTTAGCAAATCTAAAGGATATAAGCGCCAAAGTTTGAACATTCCAAAAGAGCATGAGCACCAACATTTGGCAAAGCAAAACGGCAGAAGCCTCAAAGTTTGAAAATACCAAAAAGGCATATGAGCCGACATTTAGCAAAGCAAAAGGACATGAGCGCCATGGTTTCAAAATTCCGAAAGGGCATAAGCGCCAACATTGGGCAAAGCAAAAGGACGTAAGCTTCAAAGTTGGAAATTTTAAAAGGCAATAAGCGCAAATGTTTAGCAAAGCAAGAGGACATAAGTGTCGAAGTTTGAAAATTTCAAAAGACCATAAGTGCCAACATTTAGCAAAGGAAAAGGACATAAGCTCCAAAGGTTGAAAATTCCAAAAGGGAACAAGCGCCAACATTTTGCAAAGTAAAATTACATAAGCGCCAAAGTTCGAAAATTCCAAAAGACCATAAGCGCCACTATTTAGCGAAGGAAATGGACATAGGCACCAAAGTTTGAAAATTCCAAAAGGGCATAAGAGCCAACCTTTAGCAAAACAAAACAACATAAGCGCCAAAGTCTGGAAATCCCAGAAGGGCACAAGCGCTATCATTTTGCAAAGCAAAAGGGCATGATCGCTAAACTTTTAAAACTGCAAAAGGGCACAAGAGCCAACACTTTGCAAATCAAGAGGGCATAAGCGCCAAAGTTTGAAAATTCCAAAAGCACATGAGCGCCAACATTTCGCAAAGCAGGAGGACACTAGAGCCAGAGCTTGAACCTTCCAATAGGGCACAAGCGCCAACATTTTGCAAAGCAAAAGGGCGTAATCGTCAAAGTTTGAAAGTCCAAAAGGAAATAAGCGCCATTATTTAGCAAAGCAAAAGGACATAAGCCTCAAATTTTGAAAATACCAAAAGCAAACAAGCGGCAATATTTAATAAGGCAAAAGGACATAAGTGCCAAAGATTGAAATTTTCAGAAAGGCATAAGCGCCATCATTTTGCAAAGCAAAAGGTCATAACCGTCGAAGTTTGCAATTCCAAAATAAAATAAGCGCCAACATTTAGCAAAGAAAAATTATATAAGCGCCAAAGTTTGAAAATTCCAAAAGGGCATAAGCGCCATCATTTTTCAAAGCAGAAGGGCATAAACGTCAAAGTTGCAAATTCCGAAAGAAATAAGCACCAAAATTTAGCAAATCGGAATCACATAAGCACCAAGGTTTGAAAATTCCAAAAGGGCATGAGCACCAGCATTTGGCAAAGCAAAAGGGCATAAGTCTCCAAGTTGGAAAATACCAAAAGACCATGAAAGCCAACATCTAGCAAAGCAAAAGGACATGAGAGCCATAGTTTCAAAATTCGAGAGGGGCATAAGCGCCAACATTGAGCTCAGCAAAAGGACATGAGCGTCAAAGTTTGAAAATTCCAAAAGGGTACAAGCGCCAATATTTTGCAAAGCAAAACGGCATACGACTCATAGTTTGAAAATACCAAAAGGGCATAAGCGCGAACATTTGGCAAAGGAGAAGGGCATAAGCGCCAAAGTCTAAAGATTCCCAAAGAAAATAAGCGCCAACTTTCAACAAAGCAAAAGGTCATAAGCGCCAAAGTTTTATAATTTCAAATGGAAACAAGCGACAACATTTACCAATTAAAATAACATACAAAAAGAATCAAACGCAAACATTTTGCAAAGCAAAAGGGCATAAGCACCAAAGTTGAAAAATTCTAAAAGTGCTTAGGCCCCAACATTTGACAAAGCAAAAGGGTATAAGCTTCAAAGTTTAAGATTTCGAAAGGAAATAAGCTTCAAAGTTCAAGATTGCAAAAGGAAATAAGCGCCAACATTTGTCAAACGAAAGGACATAAGCTTCAAAGTTGGAAATTTCAAAAGGCAATAAGCGCAAATATTTAGCAAAGCAAGGGGACATAAGCGCCAAAGTTTGAAAATTTCAAAAGACCATGTGCGCCAACATTTAGCAAAGGAAAAGGACATAAGCTCCAAAGGTTCACAATTCCAAGAGGGAACAAGCGCCAACATTTTGTAAAGCAAAAGGGCATACTAGGCATAGTTTGAAAATACCAAAAGGGCATAAGCGCCAACATTTGGCAAAGGAGAAGGGCATAAGCGCGAATGTTTGGGAATTCCCAAAGAAAATGCGCGCCAACTTTTAACAAAGCAAAAGGTCATAAGCGCCAAAGTTTGAAAATTCCAAAAGGGCACGAGCGCCAACATTTTGCAAAGCAAAAAGGCATAAGCGTCAAAGTTTGAAAATCCGAAAGGAAATAAGCGCCAACATTTAGCAAAGAAAAAGGACATAAGCGCCAAATTTTGAAAATTTGAAACGGAAACAAGCAGCAATATTTAATACAGCAAAAGGAGATAAGCGCCAAAGTTCGAAAATTCCAAAAGGAAACAAGCGGCAATATTTAATAAGGCAAAAGGACATAAGAGCCAAAGATGGAAAATTCCAAAAAGGGATGAGCGTCAACATTTAGCAAAGACAAAGGACATAAGCGCCAAAGTTTGGTGAATTTGAAAAGGAAGCAAGCGGCAATATTTAATAAGGCGAAAGGGCATAAGCGCCAAAAATTGAAAATTCCAAAAGGGCATAAACTTTAAAAATAAGCAAAGAGAAAGAACATAAGGGCCGAAGTTTATAAATTCCAAACGGACATAAGTGCCAACATTTTGGCAAAGAAAAAGGGCGTAAGCTTCAAAGTTTGAAATTCGAAAAGGAAATAAGCGAAAACATTTAGCAAAACAAAAGGACATAGGCGCCAAAGTTCGAAAATTTTAAGAAACCATAAGCGCCAACATTTAGCGAAGCAAAATGACATAAGCGTCAAAGTTTGAAAATTAAAAAAGTACATAAGCGTTAAAGTTCGAAAATTCCAAAAGGGCATAAGCGTCAACATTTAGCAATGAAAAAGGGCATAAGCGCCAAAGTTTGAATATTCCGAGAGGGCACAGGCGCTAACATTTTGCAAAGCAAAAGAGCATAATTGCCCAAGTTTACATATTCCAAACAGGTACAAGCGCCAACATTTGGTGAAGCAAAAGGGCATAACCGTCAAAGTTTGAAATTTCAAACGAAATTAAGCGCAAACTTTCATCAAAGAAAAATGTCATAAGCGCCAAAGTTTGAAAATTCCGAAAGGGCACAAGCGCTAACATTTCGCAAAGCAAAAGAGCATAAGCGCCAAAGTTTAAATATTCTAAACGGGCAAAAGCGCCAACATTTAGCCAAGTAAAAGGACATAAGCCCCAAAAGTTTGAAAATTCGAAAGGGAAAGAAGCAGCAACATTTACCAAGGCAAAAGGACGTAAGCGCCAACATTTCGCAAAGTAAAAGTGCAGAAGCGCCAATATTTGGCACAGTAAAAGGGCATAAGCGCCAAAGTTTGAAGTTCCAGAAAGGAATTGCGCCAAAATTCGACAAAGCAGACGGTAATACTTGCCAATATTTGGCACAGCAAAATGGCATTAGCACCAAAGTTTGAAATTACAAAAAGGAATTAGCGCCAACATTTACAGAGCAAATGGGCATAAGCGCCAATATTTGTCACGCCAAAAGGGCATAAGCGCTAACATTTGACAAAGTATAAGGACATGAGCGCCAATATTTGTCACAGTAAAAGAGCATATGTGCCAAAATTTAAATTCCAAAAGGGAATAAGTGCCAACATTTGGCAAAGCAAAAGGTTATAAGCGCCAACATTTTGTAAAGTAAATGGGCATGAGCGCTAACATTTGACACAGGAAAAGGGCATACGCATCAAATTTTGAAATTCCAAAAGGGTATAAACGCCAAAATTTATCAAAAACCAAAAGGGCATAAACGCCAATAGTTGACACTAAGCACTACCTAACCTTACTGTGCAACCGCATATGCCATATAACTCTACTGCGCAGCAATAGATGTCACGTAACTCTACTACGCAGATAAATCAGCCACCTAATTCAATTCCTCATCCATAATTTCCATGTAACTCTACTGCGCATATATAAGTACCCTCTAACTTTAGTGCGTATCCGGAAGTGACGTGTAACTATACTGGGCATCTGTAAGTTCCGTGCTACTCTACTGCGCTGATTTAAGTGCTGTGTAATTCCATTGCGCATACATATGTCTCAAGGATCCGGGTCCGGACTTTTAAGAACTTAAAGGGTTCGGGTCAGGTCCTGTACCCGTAAGAATTTGAAAGGCCCGGTTCCGGACTCTAACTAAGTACTAAAAGGGTCCGAGTATGGACCAGAACCCTACAGAAATTAAAGAGTGCGGGTTTGGACCTGCACCTTTAAGAATTATAAGTGTCCAGTCCACATCCGGACTGATCCAACCTAAAACGTTCCGGTCCGTCGTGTTTTGATCTATTTTTTGTTTTTTGTAAGATTGAAGTATGGAACATTTTAAACAACGCACCTTCTGAATCAACTTAGTTCGCTATCTCGGATCATTTATCAATCTGAAGTTAGCAAACTATGAAAGAAACTGGTACTAAAATAGACTAATTAGGAGATCATATTAGAACGCCCAAAAAGGGATCCCGGATAAAAATAAAGTCTAGCTTTTAGTGTGTAATTTGGTGATTGTGATTTTTTTTTCAAAGCTCCTTCGGCTTCAACGAACACATTATAATGACGTATATTGCGCTTCGCACTCGATTTTGTCCAAAATGTGAACTTTTCTACATTAAGTTCAACTCTATTGCATATATCAAATTTATATTATATTTATTTCTGTACATCCGTCTGAAGCTGCTCATTCAGCTATCACAAAATAAAGTACAAATTTTATTTCTTATGATTACTTTAATATTTGTTTCTTATTTTGCACTAATTTTAATTTTCAGCTACGCTGAAAAATGTATCCATTCAATAAATTTATATTATTACAATTTATAATAAGCATCGATATTAAAGCAGATGTGTTTTTATTGTCTTGTTTCCATAATTTGAAGAAAGTGCGCATCCTATATGTAACTATTATGTTAATTAGCATTTAATTGTACTTCGCGTCGTTTTTCCGAAAACTTGATTCCTTCATTTTCAAGGGCCTTTTTTTTTAAAAGGCAAAAAGTACTCATCCTATCAAAAAATAAATCATAACAAGTAGACATTTTTTGAGTGAACAACTTCTGTTTATTAATTTTTTCCTTGTTGTTGTGTTGTTTTTATAAGAATTTTATTTGATTATTGTAAGTGGTTTTTTTTACGATTAGAAGAAAAACTATCCGTCCTATCAAAAAATTATTAATGACAAATTGATAGCTATTTTCTGGGTGAGCAACCTTTGTTCACTTAGTTTTTTCTTAGCTCATGTCGTTTATCAAAAAATTCAATTTTTTTATTTTTAGTATTATTTTTGCTTATTCAAAATTTAAGTTTTCAATTTTTCAAAAAAATTCAAAAAGTTGTTATGATAATCTTATAGGGTTTTAAATAAGGTAACGTTTTTCTTCGCTTGACTTTTTTTTGTATTTTTGACTATTTTGTAGAAAATTCAACTGTTTGGGAGAAAATTGATTTATTTTGTCGGAACTCAGACTTTTCTGTCAAACATTCATTTTTGTTTAAAATTCATTTCTTTCGTTAAAAACATTAAACTAATTGGTTGGGTGCTGTTTATTTTATTTTTTTTTTATTTTAAATAAGTCTTTTTAACTGGAAATGGAAGTATTATATTTGTACTTGAACATTAATCGCTTTTTGTTCAAACTTCAAATTTTTTGTTAGAAAATTAATCATCTTGTTTAAATATTTATTAACTTGTTCATTGAAAATTCCTTCTTTCTTAGTTCAAAATTCATCTATCTTGCTAAGAATTCAACTAATATGTTACAAATGTACCGTTTTGGTGGGAGATTCATGATTTTTGTAAAACATTCACATATAGGGTTGAGAATTCAACTACTTTGTTAAAAAAAATTTTTAAATAAAATTTATGTTTTTTGTAAAAAATTTAACTGCTTTGTTAAGAATTCTATGGATTCTATACAAAAATTTGAATTATTATTTTTCATGAAAAGAAATCAAATTTTGTCTGCTTCAAGACCGATTTATCTGAGTTTTAAATGATTTAAATAATTTAACTAAATATAATTATTATATTAACATATGAATTATATATATAATATATATTAAAAATGACTTTTCTATTGGAAATTCAACTGACATTCTTTTTTATCAACAATTCAACCTTTCTGTTGAAAATTCATATTTCCCGGTTAAAAATACAACAATTTGGTAGAAATTTCGTTGAGAATTTACTTATCTAGTTGAAAATGAACTTTTCCATTAAAAATTTATATTTTCAAATTGAAAAATTCAACTGTTTTCTAGAGAAGTCGCATTTTGGTTTTGGGTGCAACTGTTTGATTGATAATTAACTTTTTTCCCAAAAATATAACGGTTTTAGTATTCATCTTTCTAGGTCAAGAATACAACTATATGATTAAAAATTAAACTATTTAGTTAAAAGTGGAATTATTTTGTTGAATATTCAACTATTTTTTTCAAAAGTACTCTGTCTTTGTTCGAAAATTCGTATTTTCAGATTGAAAATTCATCTTTTTTGGTAGAAAAGTCTTGGAATTTAACAAATTTATAATACCTAGTATAAAATTTCTTACGTTTCTTTAAATAATTCAGATAGCTTCCAAGCTTTATTTTATTATTTCTGGAATTATGATTATTAGACGTGGAGTTTTCTTCAAGGCAATACTAAAGCAATTAATTTAATTTTGTTACAGAAGCTATGTAAATATCAAAGAATTACGCCATTTCTCCCTGAGATTTTCATTTCCTAGTCACTCAAGGCTTACCCTAATTTGGTATGGCTCTGTTACTGACTGAATGCCAATGACATCAAATTAATATGAACCAATCATATTTTCACCAATTGAGTTTTATTTGATCAGCTGCTTTTGTTAAAAATAATTTTTCCTGGAATCTTCCTCACGTAATAGATTTAACAAGACAAATAATTGAAAATCTATTTATCGAAAATTATATTATAAATTTAAGGCTTAGCAGTTATTAGAAAATATAATAATAATCTTATGAACATGTCAATATCCGTATAATTAAATTAGTATTGTATTTTTTTTTATTCTGTAGATTGTAGAAAGATAGCCAAAACAGCTTTTTTCACCGTTTTTGAAAATATATCCCAGAAGTTATTCAACATTTTTCAAGTTCTTTAGGCTTATTTTACGGATAACAGGTCTTGCGGTTTAGAAAATTAGCCCTTATGTTTGACCATGTACTTTTCTAAATGTGATTCAGGATTAAACAGAAAGTACACATTTTTTATATCTTCGGCAAAAAATCTTAACTTTCTGGATAAAAAATATATATAATGTTAGACAGCAACTGCTTTTCTAAATTTTTTTTTTTTTTTTTTAATTTGAGGTGAAACAAAATTTCCAAATAAGTAATTTTATTCTATGATAAAATTTAATTTTGAATGTTTCTAAACATTATTGCTAAAAAAAAATGTGAATTGTAAATAATTTTTCGATATTGGAAAAAATTATGTTCTTACGATTTTAAAGAATTTTAGGAATACTTTGAATTTGAAGAAACTTTTTTCATTTTGCAGAATATTAAAAAAAATCAGAAAAAACTCTAATCATTTAAAAGGATACTTAGAAGATTTAGAAATGTTAAAAAGATTTGAAAGATAATTCAAAATAAAATACAGGTTTTTTAGTATTTCAAAATAAAATTTTTGAAGCGATTAAGGATTTTAAAACAATTCAAGATAAGAAATTATCAATAGATTCTCGGGAACATTGAACATGATTTATTATTTTGACAAACTAATTTTAAGAGAATATTTGAAAATATTTCCAAACATTTGAAAAGATTCACAAAATTGCCAAGAAAGTCTCTGGAAGATTTGTAAACAACTTTTTCAATGTTGCAGAATTTAAACAAACTTTTGGGAAAAATTCGAATAATTTAAAATCGTATTTCGAAGTTTCAAACATTTTTGTTAAAATCTCATATCTTTTCGTTGAAAGTTCAATCATTTTATTGAAACCTAACTGTGTCTAAATTTTGATTAGACATATCTAAAATCTTTAAAAATCTTTTTAAAGTTCCGCAACAATCGTAAGAAAATTATTCATGTATAAGCTTCAGAACAAATAAGCAAATTGAAAAAAAATTTTAATCGACTTGTTTTCGAAACAGATGAAAAAATAAAAATTAGTAATTTTATTTTTTAAGTATTTAAAGCAACTAAATACAGACTTTACATTTTTCCCTTATTATCGTTTTTGTAACAAAACTCTTTTTCCCCTTATTTTCAAGAAATTTTCCCCTTTTCTCATTTTTTGCTTGAATGATATCAGAATTAATAGAACCCAATAAGAAAATTGATTTATTTTTCGTTGAAAGTTAGTTCTGTTTACATGAAAAGTCTACTATTACATTTTCTACTTAGCATTTACCCCCTTTGTTTGTAATTTCTACTACTTGTTTGAAGATTTGAGTATTTTGTTGAAAATTAGTTTTTATCGGTTGAAAATTAATTTTTCAAGTTGAAAGTTCGTTTTTTCGCCAATTGGAAATTAATTTTTAGAACTAAAAATTTGGCTATTATATTTTTGGTTGAAAATCTATCTTCTTTATTTAAGAATTCAACTGATTTGTTGAATATCAGTCTTTTTGGTAGAAAGTTTAACTTCTCAGTTGAAAATTCATCTTTTTGGTTGAAGATTCAACTACTTGGTTAAATTTTAACTAATTTATTGAGAATTCATTTTACTTTTTTTCCTTGGAGCTTAAAATCAATGTTTTCAAGAGCCAATTCAACTATTCCATTTTAAGTTGAAAATTGAACTATATTCTTGAAAATTCGTCCTTTTGGGCTGAAAATTTTGTTATGCTCTTGGACTGTTAAGTTTAAAACTCATATTTTGGGGTTGCAATTGAAAACTTATCTGTTGTAGCTAAGTAGGCTGTACCAAGGCTACAAATTCTATCTTGTAGTACTCATAATCGGCTCCCTTGGAGGTATAAAAGCTTTACTTCTTAGCCAACTCAACATGATTCCGCCTTGCCAGCGTCAGGCTCATGCCATCACGAGCTGGATGCGAAATTCTGTTCTCCTAGGATCACTTCATCTAGTCCATCAACACTGTTCCTTATAACGTTCTACAAGGATTGGTAGCTCTAAAAAAGTATCCGAAGTTGAAACCTTCTAGGACAGAAGGAGCAGAAGTGGATGACGTACAAGTTTCAGTTGCATCGGGATTGTGATTGCTTTAAGGAACCATGATCGTAGATTCCAGAGCACTTTTTTCAAAATTATAAAAATAAGACAAAATAAGAAGAAAATATTAAATTAATCATGTCAAATAAAATTTGTTCTTCATTGTGTAATATCTCAATAAGCAATTCCAGGCTAATAGACAATAAAAATATAGAGGGCGTATCGGCTATGATCAACCACGTCATTGATAACAGACCGACTGAAGTGTATGGTACCGCGGTTGTAGGAAGAATGTCTGGTGATACATAGTGGAATAATGAAATTCAGGCAGCCTCCCAAGAAAAGAAAGAAGAACATGAAAGAATGATGCTAATTACAGGCATTAGCGATGAGGAGAGAAATAGACTTCAAAATGATCACAGACTCAAAAAGGGGAAAGTTAAAAGGCTAGTCACGGAGAGTAAATATAAAATCAGAACAGAAGAAGAGAAGAAAATGCAAAACGACTTCGAAGAAAGCAAGAAACTGTTTCGTAAATTGAAGAAGGGAAATAAAAGTACAAAGTTTGTCAGCATGAGAAATAGAAAAGGCGAAATTCTATATGATACTGGCGAAATACTAGTCGCTTTGAGAAACTCTTTCAAGGAATTATTGGTAGATGAAGCTATAGGGCACCACAACTGCGATATAGAACCTGATACGTTAGAAAACTCAATTGAGATAGTCTATGCCAGTCAGGTTAGGGCTATAATTAAGAACTTAAAAATGGTATAATTGGATGGCTAACTGGAAAAAGCGATTATCGTGCCAATATACGAAGGAAAGGAAGACAAAAGCAACTGCAATAATTACAGAGGTATCAGCTTATTAAGTACCGCAAGAAAAATATATTCAAAATTACTTATTCGTAGGGTAATGAAAATAAAAGAAGAAAAGATATCAGAAGTCCAAAGTGGATTTATGCCAGAAAAATCATGTACGGATCAAATATTTAGCTTAAGACAGATAACAGAAAAAAGTTTAAGAATAAGGAAACAAGTTTTCTGTGCATTTTTTAAACCAGAAAAAGCGCTTGACGAGGTAGATTGACGTAAACTATGGGAAGACCTGAAAGAGTACGAAGTAAATGGATGGCTCCTTTAAGCAATTAAAACGCATGGCTATTTATTATATTCATGGACAAGTGTTTAGGAATGGCCCTCTTCGACGAAGAAGGTGTGGATCTTGAGACAGTAAGGGTACGTGGGCTGGCTTTCACAGATGATGAGGTTATTATGGCAATGTCAATCGAAGATTTGCAAAGAATGTTGATTAAACTAAATACAAGCATGAAGGATATGGGTCTCTACATTAACGTAAATAAAACAAAAATTATGGTGTTTGAAGGAAAAGGTGAGGAAACAATATGCAACGTTGTACTAAATGATGAGAGAATAGAAAAAGTTGATATGTCAGTATATCTTGGTAGCCTATTAACGTAAAGGAATTAACGTAAAGGAAGCTAGAGAGATGTTCCAGGAAAGAAAAGTGTGGCAACAAATATTTTATGAAAAGAGTGTCAGTAGAGTGAATGACGCCTGAAAAAAAAAATTGGATACTAATGGACCTCAGTGGGAAGCCATACGTGATTACTTTGTGAGGATCTTCACTTGGGGTTCTCGCTAGAGAAATTGATCAGCAACCTGAATCAGAGCAGTTTTGCGAAACGAACGTGATATTCAAATAAATAACACAGGAATTCTATATCAATCTAAAAAATCTATAACCCCTTCCTCACATTACTTCCCTGCTCACCGAGTGTCAGTATAATAAAATATCCCAATTGGTATACCAAAGATGCATGAGTTTCAATATCTCAAACCGCATGTAAAATTGATATGTATATGATGGTATTAATCATATTATTGGTACATTGCACTGTAAGGTTTCAATAAAGTATATAAAAGCTAATCAAACTCCCCCAAAAACTTTTCCTCATGTTTCACGTCGTTTATCTCGAAATTAGAATTTTTTCCTCTTTTATATAGCTTTATATTTCTACTGAAATTTGGCAGCTCAGTTTTTGCTAATCGAATCTATAAAATTTCACTAGTTATTATTTAAATTTTACTCATTCTGATTCAGAGAAACCTTAAAACATTTATTGCATAAGGAAAAAAGGTATACAATTAAAATAGCCTTCTTCAAGCACTCCAGTTCAAGTTTGTTCACACAATGGGAAGGCAATATTTTGGAAGGCTGTGTATTAGGTTACATAAAAAAACACCTTTTTTTGACTATGCCAAATTTCATGTCGATCGGAAAATATATTCAGCCCCCACAGCAGCCTGGAAAATGAAATAAATCGGTTAAAAACGTCTGGTAGGTAGACAATTTGTTCACACGCTTCTGGCCACTTCCGGGGGTGTTAACGGTGATGAAAGGTCAGAGGGAGATCACCTAGGCATGAAAAAACACTTACGACAAACGTAAGTCAGATGTAAACTTAATTTGATAGTGTAAAAACGCATAGAAGGAAGTAGGCGACAACGGCAAGTTGTAATGAGGAGGGGGGGGGGGTCGAGTGCGTCCCTTCTCCTTCCCGGGCCACGCAGCTGGCTCCCGCTCTTCGCTACGGCACTGCAACCACAGCGTGCTTGCTTGTTCAGACTTGTCGAAAGAACTTTGGTGTCGATTACTGGTTTTTACTTCGCTGTCGTTGTTTTGACGGCTTCCCACTTACATCTCAGTGCCAACATGGCCCCGCTTGTCATTAGGTCAAAGACAGAATGCAAAATCGTAGGTAATCCCTGTTATTTCGAAGGACGAACAGTTCCGACAATAGGGGATGTTGTCAGGAGCTTACTACACGTTCGGTATGAGCTAATGGAGGATCAGGGAAATAGGAAACAGCCAGCCATTAATGACGTAGTTTGTATTGTTGCCGAACATCTAGAGAAACTGTGGATAAGGGCATCAATACCCTCAATGCCTGTAAAATCAATGGAGGACAAAATTAAGAAGTTAAATGAATCATACCTCGTCATAAATGCCTACTCGCGTTCGAGAATCAAATCTACTGCCTTTTTCGAACGGAAACATGAACTTCTTTCTAAAGCAAATATTATGTTCAAAGCTGTAGCATGCAGGTGTGACCTTTATAACACATTACTCTTCAGTTGTCAGTCTATGCTCAGAAAGTAAGGCAATGTCAAACACAATATCACTCTGCTGCAACCATCGGCGATAATGTTGAGGATGAGGAGGGTCGATGTGATACATTTGAACTGGATTCTGACTTTATTTTGCAGGAGCGCTTTCGTTGCCAACTACAAATGCGGGAAAGATTGCCTCTAGTAGAAAAAGTAGCCCATCCTTTCGGAATCTCAGATGTAGCAGCAGCTGACATTGCCACATCTTCACTAAAAGATTTAGGACTAATTAATAAGGATGACACTACCAAAGCAATTGATCCAAATAAAATAATGAGAGACCGAAAAAAGCAAGGTTTGAAACAACTGAATCACATACAAGTCTCGAAGCTCCTTTATTAGGAATTTATTTCAGTGTAGAACGAAATGTTACGCTGCAGTCAGAAACAAAAAGGAAAGTCGGCGATGAGCACATATGATTAGTTTTGGAACTAGGTGCAATATATACTGGTCATGTGACTTCATGTGTTGGTCTTGCATCTCAACTTGCTGATAGCATTTTAGATTTTCTTAAAGCAAATAATCATGACTCAAGCAAGTTGAAAGTTATTGATGCCGATTGTACACCATGGAATACAGGAGCCATAGGCGGATCTATCACTCTCATTGAAAATCGCCTGGGTAAAAGTCTGCAGTGTCAAATTTTGTTGTTGCATTTTCACGAATTGCCTCTCAGGCACCTTATCTTGCATCTTGCTGGCACAACAACTGGTCCTAATTCCTTCACTGGCCCGGTTGGTAAGGAGTTGAAAACCTGTGAAAGGAACCAGTAGTCAATTTTAAAGCGATCACAACTGACTTACCTGAAATTGATCCGAAATTGCTTAGCACCGACCAAGAATATCTGCTTGAAATCTGCAATGCTGTTTCTTCCGGCAATTTCCCAGATGCTCTTGCTAATAATGATCCCGGTGCACTCCACCACGCGCGCTGGCTTACATCAGAAATCAGAGTTCTTTGACTGTACGCCATCAAAGAGAGGCCCTTTAGAAACCTGAAAATGATAACAAAATGTATTATTCGAATGTTTGCTACTGTATAGTTCATGATCGAAAGAAACTGGCAGTTCTACTATGCAAGCTAACATATATGGCAGACTATAAAACTGTCAAGATACTTACCAGAGGATGTTAGGACAGCTGCAATTGACCCTTGCATCCAAAATAATGGGTATGCTCTTCACCCTAAAAACTTGATGTTGTCGATTTTTTCCGACAGTAGAAAGACTGTCAGAGCGCGAGCTGCAGACTTGATTAAAGAGGCTAGAAATAATCCACATCAGAAAAATGTTTACCAGTTCCGAACGCCGCGAATAAATTCTTCTGCTTCAGACTACGCTGATCTTATAGATTGGCAAAATGTCACTCCTCCACCTGCTCTGCGAGATATAACAGACCAGGAACCGGAAGAGGCATTGGAAGATTGTGATTTTATCGAAAGTTTGCTCAAGCTTCCATGCCATACTCAAGCAGTTGGGAGAACCGTGCAATTTCTCAAATGTAGGCCTATTATAACCCTGGCTAATGGTTTTAGATAGGATTATCTGTTTGTATAAACTATTCTTTTGTGCTAAGATGGTCTCCCTCAGACATTTATCACCATGAATGGAACATATTTTCACTCGAGCCGATATCGATTCCGAAAAAAGGTGTTTTTCGATTTACCCTACTGTGTATAGATGTCTGGTGCTCGGCGCTATGTTGGTATTCGGTAGATTGCTCCGATTGGTTGCATGGCAGTTTGCGGGGTCTGCCGGAGAGCAAAATCATGCGCGGTCGACTGAGTACATTTCTTATTTTCTTGAGATGTACACGAGGCGTAATCTGAAAGTCAAGTACATTTATTTGATCATTCTTTTATTGCTAAGAACATTTTTATATAATTCTATTTGTAGGAGCTATAGCCAGTTATTATTTTAGAAGTTCATAAATTATTTGTTTCTGACAAGTTTAAGTTGTGTAAAACTTCTCTTTGATTGAAACTGCCACGAATTGTATTTATTGTCGAGTATATTTTCAGGAACAAAATAAGCCGAATCAATGATAAATACTAAATCTAAAATTATAATTGTTATCTACTATGAGTGAAAATCAAAACACCAACTAAGTTCTTTTATATGTACAATGAACAAATGAATATTGAGCTATTAATGAAAATAAGCACTTACTAGAAAATCAATTTCTGAACATCACTATCCTCGTCGCCTTGAATGTCCTCTTCTAGACATTTTTCCAGTATATATATAAAGTATCAAAAGTTTTTAATTGTTTCCCAAAAATTTTTTTTCCTGAATTTGATCATACGCTTTTTTAGATTCAGATCAACTTTACTTGAATTCATATGTAAATTTTTGCTCAATTTAGGTTCGTCTCTGAATTTAAATACCACTATAAAAACAAAGTATCATTTCAGGGATAGTTTCAAGTATTACAATAAGAATCAGAAAAAAAACAATCTCGAGTGGTACTAAAATGATACCACAGTGCATTTCTCAATATAATATGTTATATTTTTATGTTTCATAACATAGGATGTTGTGATGATAAACTTGATGAATAGTAGAATTCTATCTTTATTGAATTAACTTTAATTTAAAGTACTTTTTTAAAAACTAATTGAATGTTCGTTTTCCCTGAATAAAATAAAAATTATTTCACAAAATACAAAAAATATAAAAATTATCAACTCCAAAATTTACTTTTTAGCTTTGAATGTCATTAAACATGATTTAAAAGTGAATGTAGAAGAAAAGATAAGATTGAAACACAAAATGTGTCATTTTCAATAAACTATTACATATTTAAGCGTGTAAAAAAAGTTACACTTATATTCTCCTTCCAAATTATATACTTCACTTTGAGGTTATGCCTCGTGCATGACTTGAGAAAATAAGAAATATACGCAGCCGTGTACAGAGCTGCTGTACTAGATGACGTTCTAAATTACTAACTATATCCTTCTTAATGTTTTAATAGAAATCGCGCAGTCTGACCCCGGTGATGTCACGGAATTGTTTGGGGCTGAAATATATTGTTTTCCAAGGTAAAATATGAGACACGTATTTTTTCTTTTTGATCAAAAAATTTTTTTCACGAACTTAGGACTACATAAATATTTTTGGTGGATTATGTAAAAATTAACAAAATTTTTCTTTAAAATATTATATAATGGGAAGCAATTAACATAATTTAATTTCCGTTGCAGGAGCTTGCAGAAAGAACTAAACTCTTTTGAAATCCACAAAGAAAATTAGAAAAAGTTGAAAATGATCAAAACGGCGTACATATTTTTTCATATGATGTATAACTATGAAGTTAATTAAAAATTTTGCCGTTATAAAAACAATTGAATGCACCACCAGAAAAAAACGGAAGTCCGGAAAGATAGAATATTTTGTTTAGTGTCATTTCATCTTTGGCAATATGTGGAGTCAAAAAAATCGTGTCGAATAATTACAGTGTTCGATATAGTTTTTTTAGTTGAATTTCATTCGTTAAGATAAAATGGCCAATGCTTTAAAATCAATTTGTTCAAGTAAGCGGAAAAAATGCCCTGACTTCGAAACTGTTCACAAGAAAGTGATATACAGCAATTCTAGTGATCCACTTGTACAGCTTCATGAGTTGGCTGTTTTATTAGGACCTTTTTACCCTGAAAGAAAAATAATTTCAAGCGACAGTGTTTTTAAAAATTGTTACCCCCAAATTATTGTTAAGTTTTGCGTATCTTCAAGTCAGGCAATTTCCGATGACAAAGAACCAAATTTGAGTGATGTAAATGTATGTGAAAATGATCAGTTAGAGTATGAAGACAAAGAATTTCAATGAATTTTTCAGATTGAGGAAATAAATAATGGAATTCAGATAGGAAATTAAATGTTTCGCTTTGTCGAAATCCATCAAGCATCAAAGAAAGGTCCCGAAAAACTATGCTTGCAAAAAAAGAAAACAGCTGATAGATGCATTTACGGAATCGACAACCTGTAAGCTTTCAAAAGTTTATAATGTATCATTGCTTAAAGAAGAGTATTCTTCTTCCGACGAATGGGTATCTAATTTTCAAAAAGCTTTGAAAAACTGTACAAATGCACAAGAAAAGATCCGTCTGCTGGCGCTGGTGCCAAGAGAATATACGAAGCAAGATTTAATTTTAACGTGTCCTGAAATAACCAAATATATGATAGATCAATCCAGAAAATTTTCGATAAAAAAAGGAATATATTACACTCCTGACCCATACAATGGATATCCTGTGAGTGATGTAGAAGTGCAATTAGCATTAGAATATTATTTAAGTGATCACGTAGATTGTACTGGACAAAGCCCAAATAAGAACTACGTAATTTCAGTTAAGGAAAATGGTGAAAGAATCAAAAAAGTGAAGAGATATTTAACGCGAAGTATCAGGGAAATATTTCACCTGTTTCGAGAAAAAAATCCGAACGTTAGAATTGGAAAGACAAAATTTTGCTCTCTGCGACCAAAATGGGTTCAAATTGACCCTTCAAAAGAGGAATGTCTTTGCATTTATTGCGCCAATTTTAAGCTTTTACTTATTGGTTTAAAAAATCAAAGAAGGGATGGAGCGAATATCAAAGATATTCGGAATGGAATTTCGCCTAAAGTGATGTGTTGTCTTGTAACCGAAGATTGTCATCTTGGAGATTGCAAAAAATGTCCAGGAGCTAGAGGCATTACGCTTCAATCTGTAGCATTGTTAGAGGAAACTGGTTCAGATGATATTGTTTTCGCAATCTGGAACTAAGGTGACTTAGAAAAGAGAACAACTTCTATTGACAGTTTGGTCAAAGATTTAGCAACCTGGACAGAAAAAGCGAATGTTCACATATACGTGAAAAATATTCAAAGAGAAGAAAGATCGCGCTAGAAGTAATTCTAATCATTTAACAATGCAGTGCGATTTTGCTGAGAATTGGAAGTTAATGGTAAAAGAATGAATTCAAACTAATCATTGGACAAATGATCAGATATCGATATTTACTGCTGTTTTCTATCGAGGTGCAGAAACTAAAAGTCTTGCAGTAGTTTCCGATGATAAGAAGCATGATTCTGCACACGCTTCATTGGCAATGGACCGTATTGTGAAAGTTATGGAACCTTCGAATCCTGAGAAAATGGAAGAAATTACAATAATAACAGATGGAGCTGCAGCTCACTTTAAAAATCGCTATCAGTAGCACGCTTTGAGTAAATCATTTCGCAAGAAGAAGTGGATCTTTTCAGCAACTGGCCATGGAAAAGGACCCTGTGATGGCGTTGGCGGCTTGGTAAAACACTTTGCAACTACTCATAACTTGAAGAAGTCACATCTGGAATCCATAGATGATGCCAAATCCTTTGTTCAAGAAGTGAGGAAGTATACAAGCGCCATTATTCTAATAATGCTTTCATCAGAGGAGGTTACCAGTTTTCGAGAAGGAAAGGAAAAAGAGTGGGAAAATATCCAGGTATTACTAGCATTCAAAAAGCCCTAAGTTCGTGAAAAAAAGTTTTTAATCAAAAACAAAAAATACTTGTCTCATATTTTACTTTGGAAAGCAATATATTTCAGCTTCTAATATTTCCGCGACATCACCAGGATAAGACTGCCCGATTCCATATGAAATCGGTCCGGCAGCGATTCATAGAGATGTTTATATTCAAAAAATGTTGCATATTTTTAATGATAAAGATAGTTTTGAATTGATTCTTAATGATCCTGTCAAATTGCTTTTGAAAGGGACTTTTGAAATTTTAGACAAAATGAGAACTCATAAATACTTGGGTAATAATATTCAAAGATGTGATATTGATACAACGAATACTAATCTCTCCTTAGCCTATGGCCTTGTTGAAGCTCACAAAAATTACCCTCTAAGACCAGTTATTTCAACAATAGATTCTCCAGCTCAAAAATCGGGGAAAATATTCAGTTAAATTATTAGAAAATCGATAGAAATCTGAAAAACATCAATTAAAAATAGTCATGCTTTCCTAAAACTAATTGACAATGTAATAATACCTTTGTATCACATATTTGTCTCCTTTGATGTAATAGCTATGTTTCCAAATATCCCAAAAAACAAATTCTTGATTCTATCAAATATATTTTTCATTTACTGGGTTTCAGATTTAACAATAATTTGTATAAACAAAAGCTTGAAACTCCCATAGGATCAGTTTGGTCTTCTATTTTAGCTGAAATTGTTATCGAGGGTTTAGAGAATGAAATTCTCCAAAAAATTGATTTCAATATTGATTTTTATGCAAAGATATGTAGACGATTCAGTACTGAGTGTACATAAAAATAATTTGAACATTCTTCCTAATGCCTTAAATGGTATCCACCCAATATTACAATTACTATTGAAATTGAAACTGAAGGAAAATTAAATTTTCTTGACATGCATATTACTATGGTAAAAGGTCAATGTTTGATGAAGACGAAGCAGGTATGCCCCATCTTCACCAAACATTTATCTTTTACCATTGTTTAAACAATAGTTTGATTACACAAATAAAAAGTAGAAATCTTTCTACAGCGCTACCTATGAAGGTTTTTATATTTTTCAAAAAAACATGGACCTCACACATAAGGAAATTTCCAGGGAATCTTTTTAAAACTGTTTCAATATCTGATAAGGGAAACCATATGTGTTTTCGAAACGTAATCGATTCTATTTTTTTTAAATAAGTTTTAACTATTAGTCTGAGAGGTGTCGTATTTATCAGGTACTTTTTTATGTAATTTATAAACTATTCGTGGAGATGGTATTTATAAAGAAAAAAGGGTAACAAGGCTATTGATTTAAAAATGAAGCTCTCAAGATATAACAAAGTATGAGATAAAGTAATCAAATGGTTAAAGTAATTTCCTTTGACTAGATAACAGATAACTAGATAAAAGAGCCGAAAAGTGAGGTTTTTTGGAATTTCATTTTTTAATTGTCAATCATTTTTTTTGCTTATTCTGAAAAAATGATTCATGACAAAATGAATTTCTTTTCAATCCTAATCAAAAATTCTAACAAAATGCTTTTTGACGAGCAAGGTGTTTTTAGTTTCGCCCGCATTTCTTTTTAGCCCGAGTACGTTTTTTTGACATAGACTTTTCATCTTGGAGAGCCAAAACGAAAGAGTTCACTTTCGTGAAAGGAAGTAGAGAGGCAAAATATATAAGAGGTATTACCTGACGATTATTTCATCCCCCGGGTTCAATCTATTGCTTCTCGAGTCCACCCTCCTTCTATAATAAAGTGCTAGCATTCTTCTTCCCGTTTTCGATAAGAGAGTTGCCTTCCAGAAAACGGGCATCAGATTCTTCCTTTATTTCAATGTAGGTTTGTGATAACTTTCCTGGGGCCCTTTATTGTCTGTTCCTAATCGAAATACTTATTCCAGAGTGAAAACTTTCTATTATGCCTTCAGAGACAAATCTCACTCATATTTTTCCATCATCGCACTTCGTTTCTTAAGAAGGGGTTCTTTATGAATCAGAATATCAATACCTGTCATGGTTCATCCATTTTTATAGGATTTTTCAAAGAACAAAATTTAATAAAAATTTTCTCATTAGTGTATAATCTAGATATTCAATAAGATTACCTCCATCAATTACGCAAGGATTATTTTTGAGATTTCAGACCTCATGCTTCTTATTGTAAGGATTAGTAAGATTGGAACGACTAATCCTTCTTAGGGACCGTCAATAAACGTAGCCTAAAATTTTTTCAAAATAGAGGAAATAGGGTGACTTTTCACAGAAATAGGGGAATGATAGGAGGATAAATTTTTTTAAATAAAGCTAATGTAAATGCAATATTGAATTCAATATTGAACAACTTTTTTGCAGTTGCAATAACAACCAAATAGTTAAACTTTCAAGTTGAAGATACAAATTTTCATCAACAAAGTTGGAATTTCAATAAAATGGTTGAATTTTCTACCAAAAAGTATTACTTGGAAAAAATAGTTTATTTGTTAATCAAGTAATTAAAGTCTCTATAGAATGGTTGAATTTTTAACCAAGTGGCAGACCTTTCAACCTACAAAGAAGAATGTTCAACTAAGAAGATTACTTTTCCACCAAAAGACGAATCTTCAGCGATATTCATGAACTTTCAAATTATCAGTTGAATTCTTAAGCCAAAAAGAAAAATTTCTTTATAAAACAATTTGATTTGTAGCAGAAAATTAAATTTTCAACGAAAAGGTTAATGTTTAACCAAGAAAAAAGAATTTCCCATTCGAAAATACAAATTTTCATCAATTTATTTAAATTTTCTATAAAAAAATATGACTTTGAAAAAATAGTCTAATTTATATTCGAATAAATAATTTTTGTGTAGAATAGTTGCATTTCGAACCAAAGGGCAAACTTTTCAACCGACAGATATAAATTTTTGACCAAAAAGATGGATTTTCTACCAAGAGACGCATCTTTAGCAAAATGCGTGAATTTTCAAATAAATAGTTGAATTCTTAGGTCGAAGATAAGAATTTTTTTTAAGTTGAATATTCAACAAATGAGCTGAATTCTACGCACTAATACATTGCTTTCACAAAATGGTTTAATTTCAAACAAAATAATTAAAATTTCTACAGAATAGTTGAATTTTTAACCAAATACCAAAATTTTTATCCTGAAAAGTTGAATTTCCAACCAAGAAAATTACTTTTCTATCGAAAGACAATTAATGATCAAAATACATGAATTTTCTACGAAATAGTTGAGTTTTTAAGAAAAAATATAATTTTTAAGCGAAAAATAGAATAGTTGAATTCTTAGGTTAAAAGATTGCTTTTCAACTAACCCAAAAAGAATTTTCAACCAATTGGCATAAAAAAAAAATCTCTAACAAAATAGTTAAATCATCAACGAGATTGATGAATTTTCAACAAAGAAGATTAATTTTCTATCCAAAAAGACAATATTTTCAGCATGAGAATTAAGTCTTTATGCTAAAAAGTCGAATCTTGTGGAAAAAAATTAACTTTCATTCCGGAAATGATGAATTTATATCGGAAAACTTAATTTTCAATCAACAAAAATGAATATTTAACCAAAAACGATAAGTTTTCAACAAGAAATGTAATCGTTAAACCAAAAAGATGAACATGCTATTAAGAAAATTAATATTATACCCCAAAAAGACGAATTCCAAACAAAATGCACGAATTTTCAAAATCCTTTTTTAACTTTCAAGCCAAAAAGGTAAGTTATCTGCAAAAAAGTTGAATTTTCAACTCGAAAAATATAGTTTATCAACAAAAAAGTTGAACTTCTACAAAAAATGCCATTTTAAATAAATAGTTTTATTTTTAACCAAATATTGAAATTTTCAATCAAACATATGAATTTTTCATTAGGAAGAATAAAGTTATACCAAAAAAGACAATGTTCAATCAAAATATTTGAATCTTAAGAAACATTTTCGAACTTCCAAGCCAAAAAGATTAATCATCTGCAGAACAGTTGAATTTTCAAGTCAAAAATATTATTTATCAACAAAAAAGTTGAACTTTTAGGAAATAGTAACATTTTTCAATGAATAATTTAATTTTTAACCAAATAGCTGAATATTTTTCCAGAATAGTTGAATTTTCAATCAAAAATATTAATTTTCAACGAAAAAGTTCATTTTTAACCAAATAGTTTAATTAAAAAAAAGTTATCCACAACCAAAAAGCTGAATTTTCAAATGAAATTATTCTTCTTCGACTACACAAAAATAAATTTTTCATGAAGTTGTTTAAATTTGACGCAAATAGGTGATTGCTCTACTAAAAAATATGAGTCCTCAATAAAACATGTGATGGTTGATGTTTTAACAAAAAAATATTTCAATTTTAAATAAAAGATAGGTTAGCAAGACATAATTTAGCTGAAAACAACTCATTAAATTCCATTAAAGGAACTTTAAAAATTTGGAAATGCGCCCTTATGACCCCGGATCCTCCGAATTACAATTTTTAAACGCTTTTACATCCACTCCCACTTTTTAGAAATTCACGTCGTTTGCTTTTCTTTCACATTTTAATTTCCACAATGATTTAAGAAAGAAGCGTTAACTTTATAAAAGTGGAATCATATATAGCAATCTTATCGCACACATTTTAAATTTTAGACTTATTGTGGAAAGTAACGTTGCATTGGGATCGCCAAAAAATGTTGATTTTGAATATAATATTTCTAAATTATTAATTGCAACATTCTCAAAATTAGGTTCAATTATTTAATTTATCATTAGTACAAGCACTCCGTTCTAATAAGTGTCGGTGACAGCGTCTGGCAATCCCTTATCTACATGCGCGATCGATTTTTTATATATCTGTAAGAGGAATTATTCTCCAGATATAAAATCTTTACTTTAGCACCCTGATAAGTTAGCTTTGAGATTAGTGACCTTTG
Organism: Andricus grossulariae; assembly: GCA_011634705.1. Lineage (NCBI taxonomy): Eukaryota > Metazoa > Arthropoda > Insecta > Hymenoptera > Cynipidae > Andricus > Andricus grossulariae. The sequence goes on along the minus strand of JAABKJ010002516.1, from coordinate 3,385 downwards.
AAATTTATAGAGAAAAGAAACGGACTTCAACATAAGGTACGTGGGTTAGAACACGGTTCAATATTGAAGTGAAAAACGACTCTATGAATTAACCAACGGAGGTTTTCGACTGATTCAATTGCTCATATATGTTACTTTCTTTAGTCTGTCGGAGGTCAATATAAAATTTATTTTTGCAAACGGGAAGTGAGAAATTTCTTCCTGATATGACGTAGTTTCCTACCGTCATTTTCTATTCGTTGAAGCTTAATGGATAGCCGTCGCTTTTGACGTATCGCAATTCTATTCAACACAGCAATAGCGATTGAAAAATGCCTGCTACTAGCATTTTTTAAATTTACGTTTATTATTTTATATATTATTAGCAAAAGTACACCCCTTCTGATAAGTGTCGGTGGCAGCGTCTGGCGATCACTTTGCTACATGAGGGATCTATTTTCCATCTATCTGCAAGAAGAATTATTCTCCTGATGTAAAATCTTTAGTTTAGCACCCTGATAAACTTAGCTTCAAGACCAGTGACCTTTGACATTTCTAGAGAGAAGGAACGGACTTCGGCCAAAGGTACGTGGGTTAGAACACGGTTCAATATTTAAATGAAAAACGACTTTATGAATTACCCAACGGTGGTTCTCGATCGATTCAATTGCACATAGATGCTACTTTATTTAGCCTGTCAAAGGTCAATGGAAAATCGATTTTTCCAGACGGAAAGTGGGAAATTTCTTCCTGGTATTACGTAGTTTCCTACAGTCATTTTATATTTGTTGGAGCTAAATGGACAGCCGTCGCTTTTGACGTACCGCATTTGTATTCAACATAAAAATATCGATTCAGAAATACCTGCTACTCAAATTTTTTCAATTTATGTTAATTATTTTATTCTTCATTAGTAAAAGTACCCCCTTTCTGATAAGTGTCTGTGACAGCGTCTGGCGATCCCTCATCTACATGAGCGATCCATTTTCCACGTATCTATAGGAGAAATCATACTCCAGATATAAAATCGTTATTTTAGCACCCTGATGTACTTAGCTGCAAGATCAGTGACCTTTGATATTTCTAGAGAAAAGTAACGGACTTTAACATAAGGTACGTGGGTTAGAACACGGTTTGATATTGATGTGAAAAATGACTCCATGAATTAACCAAAGGTGGTTTCCGACAGATTCAATTGCTCATATATGTTACTTTCCTTAGTCTGTCGAAGGTAAATCGAAAATTGATTTTTGCAGACGAGAAGTGGGAAATTTCTCTCTGATATAAGGTAGTTTCGCACCGTCATTTTCTATCCCTGGAAGCTTAATGGATAGCCGTCGCTTTTGACGTATCGCAATTGTATTCAACATAACAATAGCGATTTAGAAATACCTGCTCTAGTAAACAATAGCGCTTTATGAGTATACAAAGCAAGCACAATAGACCATGGTTTACCTCCTGCGTTTATATATCGATCAACAATTTAAAGTGTTTATTGGGCACTCTGCCAACGAACCTGTCATCGCCCTTAGGAAGCAAAGCCAATTCCGATATCGTTAGATAATGCGAGTTTAATCCTCTATTGTTGATATGGCATTGAATTATTTTTTTGTTCTTTAACACCATGATGTGTCAGGATTTATGGGGCTTTATAGTATAGGTGCCGTCGTTAAATTACGTAACGGGTTATAGGCCCAGGACCTCCCATCCTCCCTGTAACGAACCGTAACAAAAAATGTTCACCCCCCCCCCTCTTACTGTACGTAATTCATGGTTTCCAGAAATAATAAGATATGGGACTTGAGAGTAACAGAAATTTATTGTTTTTAAGATAATAGATGCTTTGCAGGGTGAAAACTTCTTTTTTAAAATTCTCTGATTTTTCCTTGACCATTTTTTTATTTTCCCTGACCATTAACATTCAATTACGAGCATTTTAGTCTTGTAATATTTTCAACGCAAGATCTTTTGTGAACGGAATAAATCAATATTTTAGATACAAATTTAGCATGGTCAACTTTTTTTATTTATTTTAAACAAAAAATGACTTTTTAACAAAATACTTGAATTTTGAAAAAAATACTTAAATTTTAAACAAAATTATTAAATTTCAACATAAAAAGATGAATCCTTAACACAAAATTGTAAAAGTTGATATTTCAACCAAAAAATATTAAAGTTCATTTAGAAAACGAATTTTAACACCAAAAAGACGAATTTTTAACCAATAAAGATTTTTCAATCATGAGAAAAAAATTCACCTAAATTGCTGAAACTTTGTGCCAAAAGAAAGGTCGGTCAATTTTCAACCAATGAGATAAACTTTCTTTCAGAATGAAAAAAAGAAAGTTTCAACAAAATAGTTCAACTTTTACCCGCGCCGTTGAATTTTCAATTTTGAAAAATGAGTTTTCAACAAAATAATTAAACTTCCAACCAAAGAGATGGAATTTTAACTAAAAATAATGAATCTGTAACCAAAAAGTGATTTATCAACAAAGTAAACAAAAATGAATTTCCAACCACGAAATATTTTTATTCAATAAGGAAAAAAACTTCATAGAAAATGTTGAATATTTGAGTCAAAAAACAAGTTTTCTATATAACAGTTAATTTTTTAACGAAATAATTGAATTTTCAACCAGAGTAATTTTTATTTAAAAAAAAATAACTTTCAATTTGAGAAAAAGATTGATTTTCTACAAAAGATTCAAATTCTCAACACGAGATTTTGAATTTTCAACAAAAAAGGTAATTTTGAAGAAATTTTAATTTTTTTTCAATTTTCAATGAAAAAAACACAAATTTCAATTTTTGTCCCAAATGATAAATTTTGACCTGAAATATGATACTACACTTGAAAAATAACGTTTAAGAAAGTAGTTTAACTCTCAACAAAAGAGTTTAGGTTTCAACCTAAGAAGATGAATTCCCAACAAAATATAATATTTGATATTTTTACCAACAAATATTTTTAAGTTGAATCAAATACAGATAAATTTTGGCAAAAATCGGAATTTTTATCAAAATACTTGAATCATTAACTTAAACCGATGTATTATCAACCAAAGCGTGGCATTTTTAACATTTAAAAAGAAATACATAATTTTAGAAAGAAATACATAAATTTTAAACAAAATAGTTAAATTTTCAACCTTGAGGATTAGTTTTTTACAAAAAAGAACATTTGTTTCACAATATACATGAATTTTTAACAAAATAGTTTGATTTTTAACTGAAAGAAATTAATTATTAACAAACAAAAAAAAAGACATAATAAATTTTCAGTTAAAAAATTTAATTTCAACCTATTAAGAAAAATAATTTTTCAAGAAAAGAGTTAAATTTTCTACCAAAGAAACAAATTTCTCACTAAAATGATGAATATTCAAGTAAAATATTGTTT
>JAABKJ010002515.1:0-27873 GCA_011634705.1 Andricus grossulariae | reverse complement strand
GCGAAAGAACAAAAACTAACTTTTCGTCATAAAAATCAGGCAATTAATTTAATTATCCCAATTTTTTCATAATTTAACGTTGAAAACATATATACATGTAATGAAACTACCTCCACAAACAGAAAATACGTTATTATTCGAAAACTCGAACGCGCCACATTAGCCGCCGCGCTGCATTCGCCGCCGCTCCCCTAAATATGAATTTTCGATTTATTTTTATTACTTTTAAAATATTCACTTGGAAAAACTGGTAATTTTGCTTCAATAAAAATTGTTTTCATGAGCTTCTTTTAAAAAAGACGGATTTTTTTGTATTATTTTCTCATAAGCTTATCAAGCTTTCTAACATTAAAATGGCCCCACTCTGAATGCTTTAATATACAGTTTATTGTTAGTGTTGAAAGTTAGATCAAGTTATAAATGGAAAAAATATAAGAAATGAATGTATCGATTTTTCCCCCTAGTCTTAAAATATTCATGATGCATTCCAGAAACGAAACCAAAAAACAATATATCAAGAGTGTCAGCAACTTTGTTTTGAGCTCAGTCGAGGCTAACTATGATATAGTTATCATTGGTCGAAAACACTTGAATCGAAAATTAACTTTGTACAAAATAATAAGGATTTTCAGTCTCCTGAAGCACTTTATCACAGATGTTTATGGAATTAATGTCGAATAATAATTTTGCAACTTGCACTGATTTCAATATCAAGTACATGTCAAACTTGGATGGTATGTAATAATCAAATTATGAATAATTAAATAATTGTACTGGTTTGACAATGATATTCTTTCGCCTGTTTATAAAATTTATTGATTATGTGGAAGGCTAAATAGCACCAGAATTGGACATTAGACAAAGCCAGATTCGCGCCCCATTTTGGTCTATTTTCATAACTTTTTACTGTCGTGATGGAAGATGAAAATGATAAAAAATTGAATTTTGTCCATTTTAAATGATGGGATATGCAGGTGTAATCGTGTCCACCCATTCTGAATTTCCAGCATGAATAAGCTCGACGAAATAGAAACTGATCAACCGAGCACGACGTGAAGGATATCGGGTTTCCTCGACTGCTCGAACCGAAAAATCCCGAAGACTAACTTTATGAAAAATTGAAATTATATCTACACGGATATTCAAGGCATGATTAAACTTTTATTCGTGATTGAACTTGAAGTGTAACGCTTCTCATTTATTTATAAATACACGATTTCAGTCACTTTTTGTCAGTGCAACAAGTGCACCAGAGAACAACGCGCAAATAAAACAAGTCAAGTTTAATCCGGATCAAATACTATATTAAAATTATTGAATTTTTTTTCTTCTTGTGAGGCAAAAGAATAATTAAGTAATTACGAGGTCGGAGGAACGATGTTAATTCTGATAAGCCACCACATTTTATTCAACTTATAACTGAGCGGTTGGGTCCAATTCAGAAAATGCTAATGTGTGCTACCACTGCAGGGAACCACTCAATGAATTCAAATGTAAGCAATATTTAATCTTTAAACTTCAAAGTTGTCGTGGGTCAGAAGAAAGTGACATTAAATAAACGTAAGTTATTCAGAATTTTTAAAATAAACTGATTATATAAAAATTTTGAGATATTTATGAAATAAATATTGCACATTTTTAAAAATTTGTTGGCTTTAATATCTAATTCTAAAATTGTTTGATATTTTGTTCATTTCTCCTTTTTTTAAATGTTTCCCGATAAGACAAATCTGAAGATGCAAACCCTTGAATCCGAACAATTTTAAATTTTATGTATTGAAAACTCAATTGAAAATTAAATAATTCAATTTGGGATGGTCAATAAGGTAATCTATAAATAATAGAAGCATAAAATATAAAACATTGAACGTACTCTCAAAAATATTACTCCCTCATCAGCCTTAAAGCTTTTAAAGCTTAATATCTTCCTTATTTTCGAATTTGGTAGGTACATGTATATTAGGGTGATTCATTTTATAAGACCAAAAAATATTTCCTTATCTGAACATGCGCACTAGCCTAAGTTGTAGGGAAAAATATTGTACGCGAAAAATTGGTATTTTTACGAAATACATCATTCTTCTGTAGGATATTATTATATAAAAGCAATATTTTTCAAAATATATAATGCAAACCATGAAAATAGAGGTCGTTTCAAAAATTCTCTATTCCTCAGAAATTAAAATCCACACAAAAGGATCTGAGGTTTTTTTTGCACAAGGTTGAATGTATGAATTTACAAATAATATTCACATATAAAGTTTTGACTATAGCAATTAAGTCGAAAAGAATATGGTATATATTTGATGAAAAGTAGCTTTTTTAGCCTTTTAAAAATGTATGTCAGAGCAAAACAAAGGCTTCACTAAAATTATCTGCATGTAATTTTTATCAAGTATAATATACCTTATAACTTTATACAAAAGAGGGATACCTGAACTTAAAAATGATATATTAGCAGCTCTTTCACCTTTGGTGAAATTTAGTGAATTTATATACGACATTCAAAGATGGACTTGTTTTTTTTAGTTTTTCATATACGTGTCTGGTAAATATTATACCTTAAATTACTCTCTGAAACGAATAATTTCAGGTAATTAACTTTGAAATAAATTGTGAAATGCCTTTTTTTATGTAGGTTGAAACATAAAAGTAAAATTTACGAAAAAAATAAAATTTAAACAAAAAATGTCACGTACAGAATTTTAGCTGGAATTTTAAAAGAATCTTTGAAATGACCCATATATAGAATACAGAAGATCATTTAGCACGGACACGAATGTCGGTAAATGTCGGTAAGAGGAATCTTGCATTGGAAACTCTCCAGCCCATCTACTCACGGACACCCAGAATTTTGCAATTGTGCTATTATTGCACAATCTGTTTTGCTACATTGCCCACGGCAATGTTTGGAAGTGATACACGTTCATCAGAAAGTTTTCACGGAATCGTCCCTCCGAATGCAACCGTGTTCCGAAATTCGATCAGGAACAACCTTTTATGCACACGTTATCTCGGATGGAATCGATCGTACCAGTTACCGGTCTCAGAGAGGTCGATCGCAAAGATAGGATCTCGGGAGCACACCGCGCGAGGAATGAAAAAATTATGCGGGCACCGTGCACGCCGCGCATCGAAACATTCTATATACTCACGCATACTTAAGATTTACCAACCGCACTAGCGGCGTGTAAGTTACAAGCGCATGGACATGATATCACACTCAATACATGTTTCTCAGAATCAAGATATATATGGACAGGTAATTGCAACTCTGTATACTAATATACGTATACCTGGCTTATTTCGATTAATGGATCAGCGAATTTCCATCCGCTAGTATAAACGCACATACATTTCTTATCTGAATTATATTATTCAAATCGTTCATTACCTTCCACATCCGATTTAATTTTATTATTATGTTTTTTAAAAACTTGTTCTCTGGTTAATCCGGTTTTTCGACGTCGTAAAAAAAGAACTAAAAACTAATTTACCATTAAGCCATACCCCTTTCAGGGTACGCATGACTCACTCGGTTCTACCTGGGGATCAGAGAGTTCATAACACGTTCGTTTCGCAACACTGCTCCGACCCAGGTCGCTGATCAATCTCTCTAGCAAGCACCCTGAGCGAAGAGATTCACAAAGTCATTATGTAAAGCTTTCCACTCGGGCCTATTATTATCCAAGGTCTTACGTTGTAGGCGTCATTCACTCCAATGGAATTCTTCATTATGCTTTTCTTATAAACACTTTGTCGCCACACTATTCTCTTTCTGGCATATGTCTTTAGCTTCCTTTACGTCCATGCATTTCCTCATGCAAGTTCTTGTGTTTCTATGGCTTTTTACATATTTTCGAATCAGTCTCATTCACATATTTCAACCACTAATGCTTTAGCCTGCCGCTGGGTACGCTACCATTTACCTTACCTCGATATACTTGTTTCATCAGTCGTTCATCTTTCATTCTGTCGACATGCCCAAATCATCCCACAAAATTTCTTTCACACTTGTGAAACAGTGTCTCCTCTACACCACATTGTTTGAGGTTTCCCTCGTTACTGGCTTTGTCCATTAGCGTATTACCACGCCTATCGCGCAGGTATATGCATGCCAATCCGTGTTGATTTTACACTCATCCTTTTTTTTGTATGCCCAGGTCTCGCTACTTTGTAGCACAGTGGGTGGAAGTATGGAATTATATATCGTCATTTTAGCTTCACCTGATATATTTTTACTGCTGACAATGGATCCTACCCTGCCGATAACCTTCTTACCCTCGTTTATACGACTATTTATCTTTCTGTCATTTTTAAATAGACTACCCAGATAGACGTACTTATCAACTTCATCTATCCTCTCATCGTGTAGGGTAATGTTGCATACTGTTTTCTCATTCTTTCCTTCAAACACCATAATTTTTGTTTTATTCACGTTAATTTTAAGGCTCATGCTCTTCATGCTAGTATTCAGTCTACTCAACATTCTTTAAGAGCCTTCTATTGACTCTGCTATAAAAGCCTTATCATCTCCAAACGCTAACCCACGTAATTTTTTCTGTGATTTGTCTCCATCTGAATATGTACCCAGATCTTATCTTCCGTTATATGGTTTACCTATTAATAAGTAATGTTTGATATATTTTATTTACGATACTTAGAAAGCTGATGCCTCTGTAATTATTGCAGTTGCTTTTATGTCCCACTTCCTTGTATATTGGGACGATGATCGCCTTCGTCGCCTTTTTCTAATATCCAGACATAAATTTATTCACTCGCAAAGCCTGTGAGGTATATACGGTGTGTGTTCAAAAAGTAAGGTAACTTTTCAAATTTCACAGGCTACGTACATTAGATCTTCAATTTTTTTTTATATTATAATGGTAAACTTGTCACGAACATATGTGCACCGTTTCAAGTGTATAGAATTTTTAGTTTGTTCGTGAGACGCGTAAAAGTGAGAAGTGGTTGGTTTGATCTTCGATTTTCTGCTGTCGAAAAAAATGGACTAGAGAACTTGCATCAAATTTCGTGTAAAAATGGAATTAAGTGCTCCAAAACACTTGAAATGTTGACAGTGGCATACGGTGAGTCTACTTTGAGCAAAAAAATGTTCATAAGGTGTACAAGCTCTTCCAAGAAGGCCAACATAACTATTAGAGAAGTTGCTGAAGACGTCGGCATCTCGGTTGGCTCGTACCATGCAATTTTGTCCGGAATTTTGGAAAAACAATTCATGGCTTTTACATCACGACAATGCACCTGCTCACACATCGTTGCTTGTGCGTGACTTTTTGGCCAAACACAACACCACAATCAAGCTTTAGCCACTATATTCACCGGATTTGGCCCCCTGCGACTTTTTCCTGTTCTCAAAACTGAAGAGACCCATGAAAGGACAGAGATTTGCAACGATTGAGGAGATAAAGAATAGATCGTTGGAAGAATTCAAGGCTATACTAAAAAGTGCTTATCAGAAGTGCTTCGAGGATTGGAAAAAGTGTTGGCACAAGTGTGTTATATCTGAGGAGGGTTACTTTGAAGGGGACAACATTACTATTCATGAATATATAAATATTTTTGTATAAAAATTAAAAGTCACCTTACTTTTTGAACTCACCTCGTATTCGCCATCATAGTTAAGCATTTCAGCGTGAATGTCATTTATACTTAGCTTTATTTGTTGATTTCCGAACTTTGATTACCTTTAACATAAATAAAATATTAAAATTTCTATACTTCAAATTTATTATAAATATTGTTACAATTTAATGACAACTTTTTAAAAAAGAAGTATTGGGTAATTTGGTCAATTTCTGTAAGCTGTACCTTGGTTTGTATTTCAAAAATCATGTTTTCAATTTTTAATTTCATAACGGATAAAAGTGAGAATTTATTTTGCACTTGTTAATATGTGAACTCGTAAAATGAGATGTGATTGTAAAAGCGTTATTTATAACCATTAGAATAAAATTGTAACCTATCAATAGACGACCTTTTGTTAAGAGTTTTTTTAAATTCTATTGGATAGCTCATTTAGGAAATTTTCAATTAATATCTTCCAAACTTTCAAATGTTGTTACTTTGGTAGATTCTTCATACCCACCAAGTTTTGTTGATATTTCTCATAAATTGACAGTGACTTTTGAATGATTTTAGAAGTACTCACTTTTCACTTTTACTTTAATTCGCTTAGGCAACCGCTTTGAAACTTCAAGACTCGAAGGTAAAGACGAGGGTGAAGATTTATGTGCCGATCTCGTGGATTTCAGTTCATCGCATTCAGGATTTAATGATTTACCAATCGTCTATCATTGTCTATCGAATCGGGAATTATTGGGTACCATAGTGTTCTTGACCTAGAAATGAAGCTGAGCTCTTTCACGAAAGAGAAGATAGAAAATTTACTATTATCTAAATTCCCTTGCTTATAAAATAAAGAAAAAGTTGGAAACAATTGAAGGGTCCCGGGGCATAAAGGCGTAAGCCGGAAATACCATCGAACGGGGTAATTTCGGACATGTGCGGTAAATTCAGTCATTCCTAAATTGATAGTTTAAATTACTCAAGGGGGTTTCTGTTTCTTAAAGGAGCTCAGCTTCATGAACTATCGATTTAAGAATGTTCTTATTTACTCCATATGTCCAAAATTACCCCGTTTAACGGTATGTTTTATTGGCTTTAACTAATTGCTTGGACCTAACTCATGTATCTGTAGAAGATTATACTCTACTTCGATTTAGAAGTGGGTCAAAACCCATTTTTGGTATTTTTTAAAAATAAGTAATTACATCTTCTGGCCTGTTCTTTTGACAATTCAATAGACGTTTTTTGGGACGCGCCATATCTTGGACAAGAGCTTGTCTCGAGATGGTTGCTTCTTTCAGATCTTCCGTTCATGGTTCGATACCTCGAATTGTAATAGCTCGAAAGTACTTTTCTGTTTAAAAAAAAATCGAATGCATTAAATAAGACCCGGGATCCTTCGATTTGCTTTAGTAGAAATTGATATAATCTTCATTAAATTAAAAGATGACCATCTGCCACTTAAGGCTGAAGACATTTAGTAATCAAACCAGCGCCTATGTCTGGACAAGTACGTCTTGTATGACTTAATCTACATAGAACTAGAACGGCCTACTTGACTCGTCCAAGTGGCATGATAGATACTATAGTCACAATGAAGATGAATGTTGCCCGATGGACAGTGATTGTAAAAGTGCAACAATGTTATCTCACCGGGGGAAAATCATGAATTCTTCACTCGCGTATCAGAATCGTGATTGAGAGACGTATACCATTGTTACCTGGTAGCCAAGTGTGGTTCCACCTGATGAAAAAAGCTATTCTTCTATTTCTCAAATTTACGAATTTTTAGATTTTTCTAGGTAAAAGTGCAAATTGACTATTGTTTGGTAAAATCGAAATTTTTGGCCAACTGAGAAACTCCACTCGTTCATCAAATATGTTCGAATGCTGGAAAATGTTGAGTACTCAGTCGATTTCTGTAAACTGGATGCAAAAGAAGTTTTGTTTTGAGGAAAATTTATCTACACAGAAACAAAACAAAGGGTAAAAAGTGATTTAGATAGAAATGCTGAGGATAATCTCGACATGCTATCAAATGAAGAACCCTTTCAACTAGTTGGATTTATAATCAAATAGTTGAGCTTTCAAGCGAAAGGGAATAATTTGTTATGAATAAAGTTGAATTTTCAATCGGAAAGGACGAATTTTCCATCAAAAAAGCAGAATATTCAACAAATTAGTTCAATTTTCAACAAAATAATTAAATTGTCAACAAAATAGTTGAGTATCCAAAAAATAATTAAATTTTCAATAAACAGTTGAATATTCAACTAAAATAATACATCTTTGATAAAAAACAAATTTTTTTTTCATTTTTTCATTGAGAATTCAATTTTTCAATTTTTCATTAAAAATTCACCTTTTTTGGTTGAAAATTCAACTACTTAGTTGAAAGTTAGCTTTCAACCAAGTAGTTGAATTATAAACAAAAAAAAATTAATTCTCAAGGAAGAATATAGTATATAGCTGACATTTCAACTAAGAAAAGATGTTAACTTTGAATAAAAAATAGTTAAATTTAACCAAAAAAGACCAATTTTCAACATCATAGTTGAATCCTTAAACAAAAGAGAATAATTTGTAATAAAACAGTTGAATTTGTAAGTCCAAAAGATGAATTTTCTACGAAAAACTTGAATTTTTAATACAAAAATACGAATTTTCAACAAAAATGTCAATTTTTGACCAAACAGTTGAATTTTAAACTAAAAATGATCAATTTCAAAGAAAAATGGAATAGTTTGATTTACCGTTAAAAGAAATGGGTTTCAATCAAACAAAAAAGATTAATTTTCGACCAAAATAGACGAATTCACAACAAAATACATAAATTTCGAATTAAATTGTTGAATTTTTAACTAAAAACGGCCATTTTTAACAAAAAATAGAATAATTAAATTTTCAGTTAAAAAAATTAATTTTCGACCAAAATAAAATCTTCAACAAAATCGTTCATTCTCCAACCAAAGTAGTTGCATTTTCAATCAAAAAGATACATTTTTAATTAAATTGTTAAATTTTAACCAACAAGATGATTTTCCCACCAAAAAAATGAATGTTCTACCACAAAAGGCGTATTTTCAACAATATACACCGAATGTCAACAAAGTTGTTGAATTTTGAAGCCTAAAATACGAATGATCTACAAAACAGTTGAATTATCCATTGGAAATATGATTTTTCAACAACAAAATTAATTTTCTATCAAATAGTTCATTTTTATAAGAACAGTTGATTTTTATCAAAATTAAATTTTCAATCAAAAATATGCATTTTTAACAAAAAGGTTGATTTTCAATCAAATAGTTTATTTTATACCAAGTTTTTGAATTTTTAAGGTCAAAAGAAGAATTTTCTACAAAACAGTTGAATTTTCGACCCTAAAATATGAATTTTCAACTAAAGTGATGAATTTTTAACCAAAAAAAAAATTAATTTGAACAAAAGTAGTTTAAATTGAATCCCAGTACTTGAGTTTCCAAACAAAATAGAATAATTCTCCACGAAACATTTAATAGTTGATATTTCAACAAAAGCAGATTAGTTTACGACCAAATAGTTACATTCTTAACCAAAAAAGATGAATTTTCAACCAAGAAGATTAATTGTCATCCGAAAAAGACGAATTTTCAACAAAATACATGAAGTTGAATTTTTGAATATTTAACTAGAAAAGCTCAATTTTCAACCTTAAATGGAATAGTTACATTTTTAGCTTTAAAGAAAAATTCTAAATAAAAATTCAACAAAATAGTTAAATTTTTCATCAAAGAGATGAATTTTTTACTGAAATGTTGAATCTTCAACAAAGAAATGAATTTTCAACAAAAGAATTCAACATTAAACCCAAAAGATGATTTCTTAACTAAGAAGATTAATTTTCTAAAAATGGAATAGTTAAATTTTCAACCAAAGAGATAATTCTTCGACGAAGAAAATGAATTCTTAGAAACAAATTATTTCAACTTTCAACCGAGGAGTTGAATTTTTAACTAAAAGAGATGACTTTTTAACAAAATAGTTGCATTTTCAACAAAATAATTGAATTTTCAACCAAATAGTAAAATTTGTAACCAAACGAGATGAATTCCCAACTAAAAATATAATATTAGATCTTTCAACGAAAAATAGTTGGATTTTTCTTATTGCGTTCTATTAATAAAGTTCGCATTTAAGCGAAAAAACGAGAAAAAGGGGAAGTTTCTTGAAAACAAGGGGAAAGAAAGGAATTCTTTATAAAAGGAGTAAAGAAGGGAATAGGGGAAAGAGTGTGAAGTTTGTATTTAGATACTTGTAAAATCAAATCACTAAGTTTTATGGAAGTGTCTACGGCTCTACGCGGACCGAAGAAAATCTAGCCATACGTGCCAAATTTTTGGTACAAATAGACTCTTTTCCAGCTCCCCTTATTTGTACCGAAAAAATCCGGCTATTGGTACCGAAATTTCGGTACACCTAGCCACGGCCAGCTTTTATTGCTTTAGCATTTCAAAAGAATATTATTCACATTTATATTATCCATGTGGGCGAAGAAAAAAAATTATGCTAAACTTACAGGATTGCCAGTTAAAGCAGGGACAGCATCGATTTTCTGTAAATATTATCGACTTTTCTGTGGAGTTTATAGAATTTTCAGGTATTTTATAAATTTGCGGATACTTTCTGTAACATTTACTAAACTTTTCTGTCAAATTGACATCTTTAAATTGTAAAATCTAAACAGAAAATCTGTAAATTTTACAGAAAGTATCCTTAAATTTGTAAAATTACTGAAAATTCAGTAAACTCTGCAGCAAATTCGGCAAGCTTTACAGAAAATCTATGCTATGCCTCTTTTAACTGAAAATCCTGTAACTTTTTCTCCGTGATGTGATGTCACATTCTGCATTAACCCCCCCCCCCCCACCCCCACCCTAGCAGTGTGACGTAGTTTTTGAATGGCTCTTTTACAAATAAATTTAATTTTTAGTAATCTTACGATCTTTATTTTATTCGACATGTTTCATAGTCGTATAAAACACCTAGCAAGGTCGATAGCAATCTTCATGCGGCATAACGTTATATTACCAAGATATGACTTGGGTCGACACCAGGATGGATTGTGCGAGATGAGACCAATTTAAAGGCATCAAATACAAAAGGCCACGTCAATTCGGACGTATTTATTTAAAGATGAGATTTAGTTCATCAATTTAGTACTGTCATAAAATAGACAAAGTCAAAGTACTGGGAAAGAAAAATAGATATTAAATTCTTCTACGTTTTACTAAGAACAAAAAATGTATAAAAAGTATTAAATAAGAGAAACAACCCTACAATAAATAATGATTTTCAGTAGATAATCTAAATTAACTGGTAAAACACACTTTATTTCTGACGAAGATCCATTGAAATGGTATAATTAATTAATGTGTGAGATCAAATGAATAATATTGATGCAAAGGGTTCTTTTTTAATAGTTATAAATATTTCAGGACTTCTGATTTGAAATTACATGTAAACTTTGTTTAAAACCGAAAATCTTTCCGTTGTTTTGGAAACTGATCAACTGTTTTCAGCGGTGAATTTATAATGGTTGATTAGCTTCTTTTCGGTTTTATATGTCCACTAACCTCATGTTACTATCAAAACTAAAGATATTTAGGTATGATTAGGGTAGTAAAAATCGTTATTATACAATGAAAAGAAATATGATATACTTTTCAAATTATAGTTTGTATATAAATTATATTTTCACGCTCGAAAATTCATATTGAAAATCTTTTGCATACTAGATTAAAATCTTACTTGAAAGTTTATTTTCCTTAGAGAATATTGATCATAAATATATATAAACAATAGAATTTTGCTAAAAATTAAGAGTTCAGTTTTTCAAAATGGTACCCGTCCAAATATTGTATCTTACTGAAAAAAAACTCACTGGAATTTTTAAATTTTTTAAATTTATTCTATGTATTCCCAAAAAAGATGACTTTATTAAAATAGTTGAATTTTCAACCTACAAAGGAGCACTTTCAACCAAATGGTCGAAATCTTGAAACAAAAAAGATTGAATTTCAACCAAAAGCAGTTGCATTTTCTAGCCTAAAAGGCGAAATTTTTAGAAGGCAGTTGAATTTTCAACCCCAAAAGTTGAATCTTTAACAAAAAAGTTCATTTTCTATCCAAAAAGATTACTTTTCTGCCAAAATACGAATGTTCAACAAAATACTTAAATGCGCAACCAAATATATAAAGTTTCAATCAAGAAAGAAGAATTTTAAACCAAATAGTTAAATTTTCAACTAAAAAAGATTTTTTTTGAACCAAGTATAGAGTTTAAACATTTTTCGTTTGAAAAATTAATTTTAGAACAAAAATAACTTTCAGCCTGTTGCATTAAACCAAAAAAACACGAATTTCTAACCAAATAGATTAATTCTCTACCAAATCCTTGAATTTGCAAGCCATTGCTACAATAATAGCAATATTTAAAAAAAATAGTTAAACTTTGAACCAAGTGGTGGATTTTTCAACCAAAAAAAGGAATGTTCAACTAAACAGTTAAATCCTCAAATAAAGCAGGTTAATTATAAACCGAACAGTTGAATTTTGAACCAAAAAAATGAATTTTCAAGCAAAAAGATGAATTTTCAACCAAGAAAGATACATTTTTTAATCAAGAAAGATGATTTTTCTACCATAAAAGATGAATTTTCAATCCAAAAGGACGAAATTTGAACAAAACAGTTATTTAGTATCAGTATAGTGGAATTTTCTACATATAAGGTGCGACCAAATGGTAAAAATTTTCAAACAAATAATATTAAAATTCAACCAAAAAAAGTTGAATTTTTCAATCGAAAAGATGAATCTTCAATGAAAAAGCTCATTTTCAATCCAGAAAGATGATATTTCTACCATGAGTGATGAATTTTCTATAAAAAGGACAAATTTTTAACAAAATAGTTAGATCTCAAACATATATCTAGATGAATTTCCAACCAAAAAATACGAATTTTTAACCAAATAGTTTAATTTCCAACCAAAAATATGAATCTTCAACAAAAAAGTTGATTTTCAAACAAATAGTTTAATATTCTACTAACCAGTTGAATTTCTGATCGAAACAGACAAAATTTTGTGCAAAACAGGTCAATTTTCAACTAAAATGATGCATCATTTGTAGCAATTTTTTAAAACATAGATAAACTTTAAACAAAGTGGTTGATAATTCCACAAAAAGTACAAATTTTCAACAGGCTAGCTGAATCCTTTACCAAAACAGATTAATTTCTATCCGAACATTTTAATTTTTTATCAAAAAGGATGAAAGATTAAATTTCTACAAAAGAGACAAATATACAACAAAATACATGAAATTTCAGTCAAATTGTTAATTTTCAACTAGAGACCAAAGAGATGAATTTTCAAATAAAATTATGAATCTTTAACAACAACAAAAATGAATTTTCAGCAAACCCCCCTCAAATTGGTAACGCAGTTTATGGACAGTCCCTAAGAAAGGGGAGGAGTCATAGAAATCTTAAGGATCCTTAAAATAGGGGGGAGGTGGTCTAAAATCTCAAAAAACACCTTTACGAAATTAATGAACGTTCCCTATAAAAGTACATCACACAAATGATGAAATCGACATAAATGTGTGCTTAAATTCAATACACATTGACGTCTAGCAGAAAAATATATGTGCTGTCAACTATGCTGAAAACATGTCGACAGAGAGACAATAATTTATTCTCCACACACATCAAGCGCATTTTCAGCAGTTCATGAGTGCCATCATGCTCACTCTTGAGCAGCGAGGAAGATGGATAGTGCAAGATTAGCGAGACTGCAACACTGATACGGTATAATTTCAGTGGAGGTCGTATGAAACAATATAGATATAGTCACATAGTGGATGGAAGGCCCTCGCGAATAAGTCTCCAGTATCAGTACACGCAGATTTTTGGACAAGCTTTGATACCTGATATCAGGAACATCAGGACAGGAAGCATCAAAGCAGACCTGTATTTGATCATTTTACTCTTTCCAGCTTTGCTAGAGGTACTATAGCATGATTCTTTACCATTATTTTAATTTAGTACCATCCAAATTATTTCCCAATTATTATACCGAAATTAAATTGAAGGAATGATAATTTTCTCTCATGTCTAATTCTTCGTTTGACCTACATTCTATTTTTTCGAATTGCTACTTGCCCTACGTTTTATTATTCCAAATTACCATTGGTGACACTTATTATTATTGCGAATTACCATTTATAGTTTGATTTGCAATGCCGTTGAGGAAAGCATTCCTTGTAGAATAAACGGGATGTAACTATTTTTTCACAGAAAGTTTTAAATAAAATAAAAGCCCAAAATAAAACCCAAAAGATATAAACATAATATTTTAACAGACTCCATAGCCTAAAATACTAACGCTCGAAACAGGGGAAATAGGGTGATTTTTTACGAAAATAGGGGAATAATAGGGGAAGAAATTCTTTTAAATAAAATTATTGTATATAGGTAGCATATTGAATTCAATATTCCATTTTCAACAAAATAGTTGACTGTCGACATTTAAACTCAAATACATCTATTTTTAATCAAGAAATATGATTTTCTAACCAAATAGTTGAATTTTTAAGAACAAACAAATTATTCATCAAGCAAACAATTGCATTTACTAACAAATAGTTGAACTTTCAAGCAAAGGTGACAAAATTTCAAGAATACAAATGAATTCTTAACCAAATAGTTGAATTTTCAACCAAATGATTGAATTTTTAAACATAAAAGATTTAACTTCAACCAAAAACAATCGAATTTTCGACCTAATAGTTTAATTTTCAAGCCAAACAGTTCCTTTTTTACCAAAAAAGATCAAACTTTTACCAAAAAAGACGAATTTTCTACAATACGCTTGAATTTTCAACAAAAAAGTTAATTTTCTAACAAGTAGTTAAACATACAACGAAGTAATTGAATTTTCAATCAAGAAGGTTAATTATTATCTTCCAAACAGACGGATTTACAATAAAATTCAAAAAATTTTAAGCAAATAGTTGAATTTTCTACTAAAACCTATTAATTTTCAAAAAATAATGGAACAGTTCAATTTTCGGTCAAAAAAATTAGTACAAAAAAAAATAATTTTTGAGCAAAATAGTTAAATTTTCAACCAAATAGATGAATTTTCGACTGATAAAATGAATGTAATATATCAAGTAAACTTTCAAACCAGAAGTTGAATTTGCAACCAAGAGAAATGAATTCTCTATACAAAATTTAATATTTAAATTTTCAAATAAAAGCTAGCCTTTTCAATAAAAAAATGATCTCTCTCTCAAAAAAAAATAGTTGGATTTTCATATTGGGTTTTATTATTTAAGTTGGCATTTAGTCGAAAAAAACGATACAAAAGGGGAAGTTTTACGAAAACAGGTAAAAAAAGGAGGAATACTTTATAAAAAGTTGCAAAGAGAGGAATAGAGGAAAGAATGTGAAGTCTGTAGATAGATATTTTGCTTGTAACATAAAATCACTGATTTGCATTTTTTTAAACCTTTCCAAAAATTATTAATCACATTTATATTTTCCATGTCTGATGTCACATTCTGCGTTGAGCCTCCTACATCATAAATTGTCACGTTGATGTAGGTTTTGAACGGTGCCTATAGAAAATATTATTTTAAAAAACTACATAGGAAAATTAAAATAATATAAAACTTTTTAGCCTCATTTTAACCTCATTTAAAAATTTTTTTGTCGAAATTTTTTTATTGTTTTCATGATACTTAGATCCCTTCTGAACAATGAGATAGAGCTCATGATTATATTTTTTCATAATAACGGCCTGCCCTAATTTTTCTGAATTCCCACTTGCGATTATCTTTGGTCATCGTTTTTATATCAACTGATTTATATTTTTATGAATGACCATTTGGCATCATTCATATTGTTCGGGATTACTATAATTTGGCATAATTTTAATTTTTCAGAATTACCGTTGGACCGAATTGTTATTTTTACGAATTATAATTGGTCATAATTTTTGTTTAATACTGCTATTTATCCTAAATACTATTTTTTTTGAAATTACCAATGAGCGACACAAATAACATAAAATTTTTTTTACCTAAAGCACACGTCCGGCATAAAAATAATTCCGCGAAATTCAATTTGAAAATTATGATTTGCAGAATCTGAATTTCATGCAATTATTTTTCTGACAGATGTGCTTCAGGTCAAATGAAATTTCTGTTTTGGGTTATATTAGTGTATAAAAAAATAAAAATTAAATAATTTGGATATATGAAAATTATGCAAATGGAGATTTGGAAAACATTAAATTTAGGGCAAGTGTTAATTCGGTAAACGAAACATTATAACAAATGGCAATTCGGCAAAATAAAAATCATGCTCATTAATAATAAAATAAAAAAAGACAACTTGTAATTCAGAAAAATAGAATTCTAGATAAATTGTTATTCTACTAAGTGAATTTCTGTAAAACGAAAATTTATAAAATTAAAATTTGGAGAATGTTCATGCGCCTCCAATTACTATATAACCTTCAATTTTTTTTTAATTTTCGATTTATTTTCTGGTGAGGCCAAGATCTCAGGGACCAGTATAAAAAGACCAAAAGAAAACAGCACGTGGCACAAAACTGGTGCATCGTTCCTTTCGGTATCAAACCGGATTTGCGAGCTCTCCAGAAAGAAGCTTCGCAGAAAGAATTTATCGGACATCGCGTTTTAGTAATTTGCCAATCCACTATTTCGTCACTAGATTATCGACTATCGATCAATTTTCAGATATGTTGGAACATCTCAGATATCCTGGTCATTCTTCAAGATGAAAAAATGCACAAAAAAACACTAGATATCTAGCCAATTACACACGCCTGGAGATTTTTCTTGATTTCGATTTCTGTGTTCCTTTTGGGTTAAAATGAACCACGAAAAAGAGGAAATAAATCGGATAACTGTATACAGCGATCGCTAATCGCGAGTTTGTCTGTTTTTACCGACAAATCAATTTTTATCGAAAACGGCAGAACGTGACGCAAAATTATACAAGATATAAAAAATGCGGCTCATTAAAAAGAGTACCTATGTTGATAATTTTTTATTTAATTATGCATATTTGAGGACATATGTAAAGAAAGTTGTTATAAAGAAGCATCAAATATCTATTTCGCTCACTAGGATTTCCTTAATATACATTTAATTATTTTAAATTATTTTTAGGTTCTTAAAAAAACAATTCATACAAAACATGTGAAATTACTATTTTTGAAAACTTTAATTCATATGAATTGTATTTTCAAGATCATAAAAATAATTTTAATGTATATTAAATACCTCTCATTAAGTGGAATAGATCATTAACAATACTTTTTAACAATTTTCTTCGCATATCTCCTTGAATATGAATATTTAAAAAAAACTTATGAACCAAAAATCCTCATTTTAATAAGCTAGATGTTATTGTATTTACTATAATTTTGCGATATAATGAATGTTGAGTGTAATATATGTTTAAAAATTGTATTGGTCAATTATTTAAAGAATTTTTATTTGTTCTAACCATTATTTTCCCCTATAAATGTTGAAAAGTAACTATTTTCTCGAATTAATAACGCAGCTAATGAATTTTTAGAACTATATTTTTTTGGGAGACGTTTTGCAGTTATTTAAGCAATTAATAATCATTCACTGGTGCCTTTTCATAGGAAAGGTAGAGAAAAATCTTGTTTTTTTCGAACCTGTTACTCTATGACGTTTATTATTCAGTTTTTTATCTCAGATCTTATACCCTAATTTTTAGAATAATAACAATTTTGTAAAATAATTTTTTTCAGTTACTTTATGAATAGTTTGTTTTTAAGTCGATTTCTTCGAGATAAG
Organism: Andricus grossulariae; assembly: GCA_011634705.1. Lineage (NCBI taxonomy): Eukaryota > Metazoa > Arthropoda > Insecta > Hymenoptera > Cynipidae > Andricus > Andricus grossulariae. The sequence goes on along the minus strand of JAABKJ010002515.1, from coordinate 10,379 downwards.
AAACTACTGATTAATAAGCGACATAGTGTGAGAGATTTCAAAAGAAAACTAGAATAGTCTCCATCTTTTCTATTGAAAAAGCACGTACTTTTAATTTTTTTAATAATTGCAAACTGTCTGTAACAAAAAATATTACTCTTAAGATTCATTAACTGCGTCATTAATTCTAGAAAATAATAACTTTTTACGATATACAGGGTAAACAATTGTTTAAGCAAATGAAAATTGTTCGAATAATTGCCAAATATCTTAAACAAAAAATATTATTTTTCACATTCATCAACTATATCATTTATGCCGAAAAATAATAACTTTTCAAGATTTACTGGAAACAAAATATTATTTAAATAAAAAATAATCGTTTAAACAATTGAGAATCAATTACAAAATACTTGGAAATTGTAAAATTTTAAAAATTACGTTTTTAGCATGAATTTTACAAAAAATTGCTATTTTGCATTTTTCCGGGCATTTCTGGGCACAATACAAGGGGGCAATATTAAAAGTTATTTAGCGAAAATTATTCCTTGAACATTCCGTAAGAAGTGGCTAAACTTTAATTTACAAACATTTAATAATAGGTACATACTTTTTTCAATTTTTTCGATAACCTAGCTTTTGCTATTCAAAAACCCCATGTGAATTTTAAAAGCCTGAGCACAGAGGTTAATGTTGATCGCTTTGAAGGAAAAAAGTAGGAGATTTTTTTCTCGGAAAATAAAGAAATTGGGAGGGATCGATCACCAAAATTCGAAACTAGAATTTTTGCACCACCTTAGTGCACCGAAGTAGTAGGTTGGGCCGAAAAAGCTGAAAATGATTACGAACAAATTTTGAAATTTTTTGTGTATGAAAAAAATGTCTTTTCTTTTGGACTAAGTTTATGGAAGTCAATAACCTAAAGTTTAAAAAATATGTTTGATCGTTTTTGTTCTTTTATTTGTTGATGCTCTTTTGAATAAAGTGAGAAAATACATACATATTTTTAAGTTTTAAACAAATTTAATTTTTATTTTTTACGGATCCTGAAACATGAGCCATTTTCACACAAGATCCGTAAAAATCCGTTTACACAGGATTCGTGAAAAATAGAAAACAATTTTTGTTTGAAGCTTAAAAAAATGTACGTATTTCTTTAGCTAATTAAAAATAGAATGAAAAAATACAAAAAATAAAAACATTTTGTTGGCAAGTTCAGGTACAAATTAACAACAGTGCATATTTCGTCATTTTTTTTTAAATATTATAATTTGACATTTTTTTATTTTAATGCCTGAAAGAAACTTTTCAGTGCTATTATTAACTAATGTAATCATTTTGAGTTTTTTCGGTACACCCTAGTGTGCAGTTCTAAATTTTGTATATTTTAGGCTCTGATGGTATGAAAACTTGAGGACGTGCCTTTTATGATTGTTAAATACTGGTGCTCGTGCGTGCGCATGACATCAGCCGCGAGGAAGATAGATGATATGTGATGAGGCTGTGGGCTGACTGCACACTGCTACTTTGTACGTTAGACATGCGAGTTGGAAGCATTGGCAAAGAAGGGTCCGCAGAAGACGCTTACCTGAATCGCCTCCGTTGCCGGGAGACTCGTGTCGTGGCAGGAGCGGATTTAAGATGCGCATCTTATCTTCTCAAAAAAAAAAAGTACTTTGCGAGTCAGATTTACCATTCTTCACTGAAAGAGTCGTTGATTCTGAACAAGCATCAGAATATGAATCAATACTGTCCTACTTTCAATCATTGGCATCTATCTCATTCAGAGTATTCCATTGAATCATATTGAGTAACCGTCAGGATGTGATACCTCCAACCTAAAGTTCGATATTGCTAGTTTCACACTACCGATTGACCTCAGAAAATGATTCATTTCAGGTCAAACCTTTCTGGCTTCAAAATAATCTAGATGAAAAATTAGTCGAAGCAGGGAACACGGGCCTACAATAAAGGGTTCCGTTGCCTATTAAGAGGTAAAGTACATCGTACTCTCGGTTTCAAGCCAGTTTGGGGGGTTGCCTGCAAATTTCATTGGCCACAAATCGGGGAGTTCCAAACGTAAACAGTCAGGGCCGCCTAAACCGTTTTCCAATTAGTATGCATAATATTGCGCAATGTACTTGACCCAGCAGTTCTAGGAAGGCCGAGTCCCTTCCCCTACTTCTCCCTCCTCTACTTCCTCTCTCCTCACTTCCTCTTTTCACACTCACCTCACCCCCCCCCACTTATCTCTGACTACCCTTGCCCCATACCCAACCTCACTCCCCCCCCCTGACCTTCCATGGTTCCCCTCCCAAACTTCCCCTACTCCAAACCTCACTTTCCCGCAATTTCCCGCACGGGAAAAAAGTACGATGGACTGATGGATGTGAACCTGACTGAAACTATAAGAGTTTATACCCGGGGCTACGCAAATTAAGATAACAGTTTTCATTCTTGGTCAGTTCACACTTGTAATTGGCCTCAGAAAAAATATTAATTTTAGGTCAAACATTTTTGGGTTAAAAATAATCTGGAAAAAAATTAGGCAAATTGGGCTACACGTGCCTACAAAAAAGAGTTTCGTTGCCTACTAAGACGTTAATTAAGACGTTAAAATATCCCCCTTTCATACTTTCCCTACATTACTATATCTCCTTTCGCCTACTTCACCTCCCTTTCCCTACTTCGCCTAATATCCCTCCCCTTCACTTTCTGTATACCTTCCCCTACTTCTCTCTCCTCTACTTCTCCTCTCTTCACTTCCCTTACTACCCCTTCTTACACTCACCTCACTTCCAATCCAGCCCCATACTTATCTATACTTCCCCTTCCCTTCACTTCCCATACTTCCTCTCCGCACTTCTCCTACTCCAAACCTCACTTTCCCTCACTTAACCTCAGTTCCCCTCCCGGGAAAAAAGTACGATGGACTGACGGACGGACACCTGACCGAAACTATAATTTTTCCTCCTTGGGTTACGGAATCCTAAGAATTAACAGATACCAGTATGCAATCTGGATCATTTCACATTTGTGATTAACCTAAGAAAAAATATTGATTTTAAGTCAAACATATTTCGGTACAAAATGATCTAGATACAAAACTAATATATACAGTTTGCAACCTGAGTCATTCCCCACTTATGATTGCCCTTAGAAAAATATTGATTTTAGGTCAAACATTTTTGGGGTAAACACAACCTAGATAAAAAATTAACAGATACGCAGGCATGAGATTGCATGGAGGCCATGAAGGCTCAGCCTCCTCACTTTTTTCAGGGTAGGCCGGGTCTGCTAAGTTAATTTTAGAACTAGAACACATTACATTTTTTTGTGTAAATTTTTTTATTTTGACCATTTTTCCGAATTATTTGAATGAATTTCTATGGATTTCAACATTTTCAGGGGTATGGAGGAACTTGCAAAATTTGAAAGGATTTCGAAGAATAAATAAATGGAAATACATGGAATTAAATGAAATTTTAAATAATTTCTAGCATTTTCAAATATTTCAAAGGCTTTTATGGCATGTCAAGGAATTTTAAAAGATGTAATCGATTTGATTGAATCTCCAAGGAAGTTTTCGAAATATTGGAGAGTTTTTGTAGCATTTCCAAAGATTTTAATCTCGATTTAAGGGATTTCTACTGTCTGTCCAAAAAATTTAGATACCTCGATTTTTGTACAGATTATAGTGATATAATCTCAGCAGAAAAAAATTCTATAAATATGAGACAAAGTACATGTTGCAGATGAATGTTTTCAGCCTATTAGCGATTATTTCCTGGCGAGTAAAAGGTGAAAAAGTAACATTATCTTACGATCCTTTCAGAATACTTAACTTTGAATGGCTGTTAGTCCTTGAAAATGAATTACAAAAAATCTGCAAAAAATATATGAGTTTTTTTTTATCCTTTCTGTGCACAATGGTAAAATTTAAATTCATAAATAATGATTTGTTATTAAGTTAATAACAAAAGAGTAGTGAGGTGTCATCACCGAAACTAAAGAACGTACAGAGATAATGCTTAATGCAAATTGCACATTTTTTGCTACTGAAAATGGTGTCTGTAGCAGTAGTACAGGCAAGGTCTCTTGCTGCGAGTGTGAGTGCGAATTTTTTCTTATTGACAATACATACACCATTTTCAGAATCCAAAAACGTGCAATTTGCTTCAAGAATGAACTCCGTACGATCTTTAGTTTCCGAGATGAAACCGAAATACTCTTTTGTTATTAACCTAATAACAAATGATTACTTCTGAATTTAAATTTCACCATTGTTTACAGAAAGAATTAGATAATTTTATATATTTTTTGCCGATTTTTCGTAATTTATTTTCAGGGACTAACAGCCATTCAAAGTTGAGTATTCTGAAATGATCGTAAGAAGATGGTACTTTTTCAGCTTCACTAGCCAGGAAATAATCGATAATCGACTGAAAATGTTAAAAATCTGTATCAGTATATGCAAAACCTTCATCTGTAACATGTACTTGTCCTATATTTTTATATTTTTTTTTCTGCTGAGATTTTCACTATGATCTGTACAAAAATCAAGGTATATAAATTTTTTGGACACATAGTAGAGAAGTCTGAAACATAAATTAAATTAAATTTCAAGGAAATTCAATCTATTCCATACATTTCAAATAATTTTAAGGTGTTTCAAGAAATTTCACAATATAAAGAGGATGTTATTGTATCGCCTAGGATTAAAAAGATTTCTCGGGATTTTAACGGGTTTTTGTAAAGAACTTTTAATGAATAAGTTTAATTTAATTTAGACTCAAGAGATTTCCACTGACTTCAAGGGATTTCGAAGAATTTTACCAGATTAAAGCGGTATTTTAACAGATTCCAAAGAAATGGAAGACATTTCAAAAACTTTAAGGGATTTCAAAAAATTTCACAAGATTTATAAGATTAAAACTTTTTTGAAGATTTTAAGCTATTTTAACAGATTCTTAAAAAAATTAAGAGATTTCATAAACTTCAAGGGATTTCAACATTTTTTATAGGATTTTCAAACATTTTTCAAGGGATTTTAAGGTATTTCACGGAATTTCACCAGCTTTAAAGGATTTTATTGATTTTAAAAGGTTTCAAACATTTCTAGGGATTAGAACAGTTTTTTAGAGCACTTCAATGAATAAGATTAATTTATTTTATATTAAAGGGATTTTAAATGATTTTCACTTATTTTAATGGATTTTACGATTTCCAAAGATTCCAACGGATTTTAAGAGAGTTCACCAAATTTCTAGAGAACTTTAGGTAGTAAAATTAATTTAATTCCAAAGAATTTTTACAGATTTCAACGAGTTTAAGGGATATTAAAGAATTAAAGAACTTTCAAATGATTTCAAAGATTTTAAGTCATTTTAAAAGATTCCAAATGAATTTAAAAAAATTCTAGGAAATAAATTAAATTTATTTTATTTTTAAGGGATTTAAAATATTTTCTACAATTGTATAACTATTTCAAGTATTTCAAAGATTACAAGGGATTTCACCGTGTTTTAACAGATTAAAATGATTTTAATGGATTTTAAAATATTTCCAAATGTATCACAAGATTTCAGTGAAATCTTTTGTCTACTTTTTACATTAATTCCTTCAATAATTTTGTATTATTTATTTTATTTCTGATTATATTATAACCATTTTCTATATAATGATTTCATATCATAAATTTCCTACATTGCGAGAAAATTATAGAAAAATCATGATAGGTCTATACTGATTGTCCTATAATATTTTTTCGTAAGGGCAGGTTGCAATTTTGCATAAAACTCGCTGTTTTTCCTTTCGTCGGTTTCCGTTTTTCATATCACTTAATTTATTTTTCAGAGTCTTTTTAACATTGCATATTATTATAAAATAGTAATAATAATTAATAACAATACATAATATATCGTTAAAGAAATCAAATGTTTTATACATATATGATCTTTTTAAAAGAACCCCCGGTCAATAACTCAGGACCTACCCACTTATTTTTTCAAAAGCACAGACCTGCCGATACGAGCTTCCAATTTTGATAATTTCTTGTGATTGACCTCTGAAAAAAAATTGATTTCAAGTGAAACATTTTTGGGTTCAAAATGATCTAGATAAAAAATAACCACACACCAGTTTGTAGTAGACGCATTTCTTATCCGCTGAAAGCTGGATCTAATTTTTAGATATATATCATGTTAATAATAGATAATCATTATAAATTATATAGTATTAGACCTTACTTAGATATTAACTCTGATAATATAGAAGTGTAAATAAAAACTAAAAATCACTTTCATTAAACGAACCTCGTAATTCTGAAACTTCTTTTTTAACCACCTTATAAACTTCCTCCATTCATATCCCTATAATTCGTTCAGCGACCTTATTTTCTTGTAACCTACCATCCTTCCCCCCTGAATATTTCGTGGTTCTGCCACACGGTATGCAATCGACTCTTGTCCTACCTCACGTATATATAATAGTGATGGCATGATTACTGTTGGGTTAGGTTAGGCTACCTTAAGTAGATATGCAATGAGCAACCAGTTTCCTCCTCATTTCAATTCAATAGCAACTTTTCACAATGTAGTCAAGTTGAATAATGAATATACAAGTGGTAATTGCATATTATTTCCGCATTTTAAAAATCAAATCGCCATATTGCACTAAACGCATGAGAATATAACAAAACAAATTATTTCCAATGTGCCTCTTGCAGAAAATATTATTTAGATATTAGTATACATATCAGAATATATTTCACTGATACATTGTGGGATAATTATCAGGGTTTTTTTATAGTTAACTTTCTTATCCCTTTTTATATATTCCTTATCACTTCTATTTAATTTATCATCTGACTATTCTTTTTAATTTACTATCCTTTTTGAGTTTTATAATTTAAGAAATTTCATAAAGTTCTTTTGCCACTTTTCCTTTTCAATGGTTTTCCTTTTTTGCTTTTTATTTCATTTGGCCCTTTGCTTAAAAAATGTCTTGAGCGATTTCGAAATACTTTCTTCTACTTATTGAATTTTTTTTACAATTTGTCGTCCCCTAGTTCATATTTTTCCGAACTTCCGTTTGATCTCATTCTTCTGAATTATCATACGCTCTAATTTTCATTCATAATTTCCATTTTATCGAACTGCCATTTGCCTTCATTTTCATTTTTCCAAATTACCATTTGCCATTATTTCCTTCTGTCTTATTTTTCATATCACCTTATTTTTTACTTCAGGAACATAGACACGGTAATTTGGAAAAACGAAAATAATAACAAGTAGCAATACGAGAAAATAAAAATTATGCAAACTGGCAATTCGGAAAAATAAAAGTTAGGACAAATTATAATAAATCTGAAAAATTGAAATAGCTTCGTTAAAAAAAATCATTCGTTTTTCATTTTGAACTTGAAATACAAAAATTGATAATCATTTTTACTATTAAGAAATTAATTTTGGCGTATTATCTATTTTTTCATTTAATTCTGAAATCTGTACATTATTAAATATGCATAAATAGTCACTGCTTGGTAAAATAGTCGCGCAGTGGGAGAAAAAAGTTTTTTTTTTTGACAAATTAGTCTACAGCTTACAATTTTAATTTGATTTGAGCATTTTTCGAATGAAAATTAATTAAATTTCAAAGAAATTTGTGGGAGCCGATTTTTATGTTTAATTTCTTTTAATTTTGTATTTAACAACAAAGTTAAATTGAAATTTTTTGTATAAACGAACCCACTCTTTTGCAACTACTTATATTTATTCAAAACATCACGATATCAGTGTAGACACTCCTTAAAAACTATATTCAGTTTGGGATATATGTAAAAACACTTAGAATTGACGGAAGTCTGAATTTGCTTTGAACCTTTATTAAATTAAATAACAAATGATGTCATCTGATAATCTATTCCAATAAATGTTCAAAAGTAGTCAAGTTGTGCATTTGTATATAAAATTGTTTATAAAATGAAAAATTATTGTTCTTCGATCAGGGAAAAATTTTTACCAAGTTATTTAGAGTTAATTTCGTTTAAAAAACGAAATCTGTCATGATTTTTCAAATAAATATAAGTAGTTAAAAAAAAATTGGATCGTTGAACGAAAAATTTTTTATTTTAACTTTGCTGTTAAATAAAAAATTGATAGAGAAAAAATAAAAAATCGGCTTCCACAAATCTTTTTGAAACTTATTTAACTTTCATTAAAAACATCTGAAATCAAATAAATTTAAATTGAAAAATAAAGTCCCCAAGTATTTTTAATATTGAAGAAACATTTTCGCTTATTAATTTATTAATATGAAAATTAATAAATATCTAAAAGAGCTTTGTCCTGCTAAATATTATTCTTACTGAGTGTCTGCACTGATATCTTGATGTTTTACATATATATAAGTAGTTCCATAAAACTGGGATCGCTTGTAAGTGAATAAAAAAGTTTAACTTTGTTGTTAAATAAAAAATAATAGAATCAAAATAAATTAATCGGCTTTTACAAATCTTTTTGAAATTTATTGAACGCCGATCCAAGAAATCTGTCAATTGTTTCGACGTTTTTGATTTGAGATTTCGATGTTTGTCGGAAGAGTCAGCATTAATTTTTTTTCAAATGAAATGTGAAATTATGAGGAACTTGTATATTCTAACTCGAAAAAAATAAAAAGGTGCGATATTGACAAAATATTAAATCAGAAAATGTTGTTGATATTTTTTTGGTCAAAATTGAAAAAAATGTATATAATGATATTAAAGTGTGTAGTTTTGTTTTCAATATCTTTGAGTTTCTTCAAAATTTGTTTCACAGTTTCAGAAATATCTATATCTCAAACAAATATGATGCCAAAATTCAACATGGCCTTACTCCCGTATTTAAAAAGAGATTTTAATTCTTTGGGCACCAAATGACTCTTATATAACACTATAATTTCACAACGTTTTATTAAAATTAAAGGACCACTTGCAGATCCTGATATTTCTGACGTATTTTTCAATTTCTTCCGAAATAAATTATTTAAACCGCATTTTCTTTATTATAGAAAAAATGAAATTATGGGAAATCATGCAATAACCCTATTATACAAAAAAAAGTAATTGGGAAAAATTACAATTGGGGCAGTTTCTAATTCGCAAAAATAAAAATAATAATATGGTCTTTCATATATAATATGGCCATTTAGTGAAATTATAAACTAGGTAATTTGAAAGTTATAACCAACAGAAATTATTTTATCTAAATTGTGTAAAATGATAAAACGTTGCATGTCGCAATGTTCCTATATAGATAGAACTGAGCCCCAAGGTCAAGACCGCTTCGCGCTTTATAATTTGAAACTGAATTCCGGATTATTATTGACTGAAATGACTTTAAGATGTGCTCACTTTTTCTAGAAATTCTTATACTAGTTAATTGTTTCCGCGAATCGAGTTAGTTACAACAATTTATGCAGTTCTACACGCTGCATAAATTTGCACTTTTGTATTTTTGCTTGGGTGTGTGCGTGTGTGTGCGTGTCTGCAGTATTCACGTATATCGCGTTGTCATTCATTACGTGCAACGAACGCATTCGCAGGTTCGTGACTTCCTTCACGTAAGGTCTAAATGCATATCTGTAAATTACTTCGTGTCCTGGAACAAAGTATACTGCACTTCAGTAATTTTGCTCTCGGGATCTCGCCTCAAATGCAAACAAAAAGTAATCTTTATATGGAAGGAATTATTAACGAAAATTGGTTGCTCACTTATGTATCATCAGCACAACATAAATTTCTTTAGTTATTATTAGCAAACACAGGAAAAACAAAGTGTTATTTTAACATCGTTTTTGGTGTTCAAATTACCTGCAACAGAAAAAAGTATCGTTTCTAAGAAAACTATTTCCTTAATATAAAAAAAATTAATGAATTATCTTCTTTTAAAGCAGTTTTTTATTTTTTGTTAAGAAAAATCTTTATTCGATTTGAATATATAAAAAACACAGAAACAACAAAGTGTTATTTCAATATCGTTTTTGGTGTTAAAATTACCTGCAACAGAAAAAAGTCTCGCTTTTAAGAAAACAATTTGCTTAACATAAAAAAATGAACTAAACTATTAATTTCTTCCAAAACAGTTCATTCATTTGAATTAACGAAATCTTTATTTATTTTCAATACATGGAAAACACAGGAAAAACCAAGTGTTATTTCAACATCAGTTTTTGTCTTAAAATGGCCTGCAACAGAAACAAGTTTCGTCTCTAAGAAAACGATTTTCTTAATACAAAAAAATGAACTAATTAATTAATTTCCTTTAAAGTACTTTTTTCATTTTAAGGCCATGTGACGAGTGGGTCACGTGACAGGCTTCCTACCTTACCGACACTTTTTTTATTTGTAAACTTATTTT
>JAABKJ010002514.1:0-27874 GCA_011634705.1 Andricus grossulariae | reverse complement strand
AGTAGGGAGTGGGGAGTAGGGAGTAGGGAGTAGGGAGTAGGGAGTAGGGAGTAGGGAGTAGGGAGTAGGGAAAGTATGAGAGTAAAATGATTGGAAAATGAACGTGGAGAGAACAGTTTTTTTTTTTTTTGTAAATAGATCAAAGATATCTCGCATTGTATAAATGATATGCGAAAATCGTTTCTATGGGATGACGCTAATCTTCAAACATATCTGAAAATGCAAATATATGCTTACTTCTCATTTCGTAAACAGGAAGGTGCGAATAGAAATTGGATTCTGCTATATGTAAAATTTCTTAAACACACATTGCTGTTTAATAATTCTAAATTGTCATGATTTATTTGGGTCAAACATGTATGCATATACCAAAATATTCTGCAACTTTCTAGATTTCTAAAATTAGAATCTACACAATATATCTCAGCAAAAACGTACAATATGAAAAAAAACAATAGAATGAATCAATTATCTGCAATCGTAAATTATAATGTTGGATAGTTGCAAAAATCAGTATACATACACATGTATTTATTCCAATTAATTTAATAAATTTTATTGTCAAATTGTTCAATCCAAATTGTTCAAATTTAAACCCTTCTTTCAAAAATGTATATAATTTTCATTAAAAATTCAAATAATGTTTGTATTTAATATGTACATTTTTAGCGCAAGTTTACAAAAAATTAATAATGTTTAAAATAATTTCCCAACATTTCAAAAAAAAATGAAGAAGATTTTAAAGCAAAAGTTTTGATTTTGCAAGGTTTATTGATTGACTTACAAAATTTAGGAAAAAGTTGAGTAAATTTAAGTGATATTCAGAAGTTTCTATAAATCTTTTGAATAATTTTCAACTTGCAAATATAAAAAAACATCAAAAATTAAATATAGATTATTAAATATTTTGAATATAAAATTCAGAAACTTCTTATGAATTCTGAAAGCTTTCAAGAAAATAAAAAAATATTTCTTAAATTACATGGAAAAATTTAAATGTTTTTTTCATTTTTAAAATTTAATTTTTAGAGAAAATTTACGAGAATTAAAAAACGTTTATTTCTTCTTAAATAATAATAATAGCAGCTTATTTTTATTTTTCAGTAGTTATTTTTGAGAGAATATTTAAAAGTATGTGAAAACTTTTTAAATGATCTTCCAAAATTGTCAAATAAGAATCTTGAAGATTTTTAGGCAATTTTGATCGTTTTGCAGAATTAAAAACGGAATAGTAAGAACTCGAGTTTAAAATTGAGGGGAAAAAAACTTTAAAGAAATTGTTAATTTCAAAAGGTTTTGACAAAATTGAAAACATTACTTGAGATTAATGAGATATTTGTTAATGGTGTTCTATTTAGAAAAATTGATTTTTGAAAAGATTTTGAAAGATTTAAAAAAAATTTTTTAATATTTCTAAAAATGTTGAAAAAATTCTGGAAGATTTTCGACATTTTCAAAGACTTTAGAAACATTTAGTAGAAAATAATTCTTTTTCGGTTGAGGATTTTAATATTTTGTTGACAATTCGTCTTTATCGGTAAGTTCAAATACAGTTTTATTTAAAATTCACCCTAAAATTTTTTTTTCTCGAAATTAATAATTCGTATTCAATATGTGACAAGTTTTCAAGTATTTGTAACTAATTTTTAATTTTTAAACAACTATTATTTGTTAGAAAACATTTTTTCTTTTCATCTTCAAATCGCTAAAATTTATTCTTTTTCATTTTATTATTATCTTATCTTATTATTTTCTGAAATTATTGGCACAGGTAATGAATGCTAAGAGTGATATTTTTGTGAAAGACATTTTGTAATTATTTAAACAATGATTATCCTTGCGGCTTTTCATGAGAAGGATGCAAAATATTCTAGTTTGAAAAATTATTGTTATTTAAATAATAAGGTCACAAGTTCTGAAATAATAAAATACTAAATAATAATCGACATAGTCTACTTTTTTCCACCTTTCCTATGAAAAGGCGCAAGTGAATGAATATTTATTGTTTAAATAATAGCAAAACTATCTTTCACAATGAATATCACTTTTAAAATCAAATATCAATTTTAGAATTTATTAATTGCATTATTGATTCCAGAAAGTATTAACTTAAAAAAATTGTCAAAAATGGCCTAAACAAATTAAAATTGTTTATATAATTGTCAAATATCGTTTAAAAAATATATTATTCTCCAGATTTCTTAATTGTGTCATTGATTCCAGAAAATAATAACTTTCCACAATTTACAGAAAAAAATTGTCTGAACAAATGAAAATTGTTCTAATAATTACAAAATATTTCAGACCAGAAATATAATTCTGGATATTCATCAACTGTACCATTTATCTCAAAAAATAACAACTTTTCACGATTTCAAGGCGAACAAAAGTTTTTTCACCCAATTAATAATTGTTCACAACCTTAAAAAATTAGTTGGGAAATACTTTGGAACATTTCACTCAGGGAATAAATAATAAATTTTCTGTTACCATCGTCTTTAGCATGAGTTTTACATAAAACTTCTATTTCGCATTTTTTTGAAAATTTTCCGGGAACAATACAAAGGGGTTGGGGGGGGTCAAATTGAAAAGTGATTATTAGAAATTAATTCTTAAACATTCGTTGAGAGGTGAGCAAACATAAATTTACGAAAGGTTGATAACAAGTACTTCTTTTTTCCACTTTTTCGAAAATTAAGCTTTTTCCATTTAAAACCCTATGCAATTCCAAAAATTTGAAAAAAAAATAGAAAATTTGTTTTTCCGGAAAACGACAAAATGGAGGAGGGGGGGGGTTCAATTATTGTTTGTTTATGACTAAAAAATTAAAGCAAAACTAAATATTTTAGAAAAAATCAACTTCCTATCATCAGTCTGAGAGAAGATGGTTATAAACAATAATAAATAGTTTAAGAAACTATGTTTGTAAGCTTAGATCATTTATCACTTTACTAAGTAAAAAGTGGATGAAAAGTTAAAAATTTCAGAAGAAACCGCAACTATCTAACATCAATTGAATGAGGATAGTTACGAGCAATAATAATTTGTTTAAATAAAATTTTTTACTGAATTGAATTAATTATTAACTCACTTCGTATAAAAAATAGAAAAATAGTAAAAACTTTCCAACTTTCTAGCATTATTCAAATGTTATATCATGAAAAATAATAATAAATTGTTTAAACAATTATTTTTGTCAATATTAATATTTATCACCTCACTCTCATTGCAAATGAGACAAAAAAAGAATTTTTTTCAAAAACCCGCAACTTTCTTACTCTATCCTAAGAAAAGATTGCTTAAAACAAATAACAAATTGTTTAAAAAATGTATGCAAGCATTGAATTGTCCGTATAAAGTAGTGTTCTCTGTGTTAGAAAGAAAATGCATTTAAAAATCGTAAAAAAGTCAAAGCTAACGCCAAAAACTCGTAAAACCAATTTTTTCACGTATGGGTTTTTTTTGGGACAATATAAAACAGACTTATGGGGGTGTTTTCAAAAAGTAATATATTATTATCATTCTATGGCTGATTGTGAACAGGAATATTGAGTTTCAACTCGATTCAACAAATATTCAGGATTCTGAATAAAATTTGCAAAACCGTCTTTTCTTTTCTTATGGGAAATACGTGTTAAACATCATGGGACTTGAGCCACCTCTAAATATAATTTTTTATAAAAAAAAAAAAAAATTATTATAGGATGAGCATGAAAACCCAATTTTGTTATTGCGCATTATATTGCAACTTGTATCCTTTTTCCATAAATTTAATTTGTTTATGTTCAATGTTGTTTTTACGATTTGAACCAAAAATATGCATCCTAGCGTAAAGTGGTTCAAAGAAAATTTGTAAATATAATTTAGGCAAAAAATTTAGTTATATAAAATGTCAATGTTTCTTCAGTGTATCGTCTTTCCAAAAATTAAATTTTTTTGTTCTAAATTTATTTTTATAACAAAAGCTTATAACAAATTTTTACATATTTATCGGTTGAACAACTTTTGTCTATTCATTTTTTTCGCACCTTGCGTCATTTTTTAAAAATTTTCTTTTATTAATAATGTTATTTTTCACGATTAAAACACAAATTACGCATTCCATCAAAAAATGATAAAGACAAAATGTGCAGCTATTTTCTGAATGAACAAATTTCGTCTCCTAATTTTTTTCGTGGTTTGTGTCGTTTGACCAAAAATTTAATTTATTTTATTCTGAAATCAGTTTTTACAAATGAAACAAAAACTACGCGTCCCATGAAAAGGTTATTTGTAAAAAATATCTGTGGATCTTTTATGAGTGCACAATTTTTGTCTATTCATATTTTTTCGTATCTTGTATAGTTTGACTGCAAAATGGAATTTTTCATTATTTTTTGTGCGAACAAAATTTGAATTTTTAATTTTTCCAAAAATTCCAAAATTTGTTATGACAATATTTTAGGGTGTTCATGAAGCAAATTTTTTTTTCCTGAATTTTTTTCATATCGTGCGTCGCTTGGCTTAAAATGTTAATTTTCATTTGTGTTTTTGTAATTTTGTAAATGCTATAACTCCGGTAATTTTTCTTCTATAAAAAAGTCATGAAAATATTTTTTCACGTCTTTGATTACTCTTAATAGTCATCAATAGAATTTTTAAATATCACAAAAAAGTGTTCGACACAATTTTCAAAATGTGCTCACTTTTTGAATTTTTATCCAAAATGCCTCGCTGACGAACTTGACCTTCAACTTGATACATTAAAAGAGTATATCAAAGCCTAATCCAATCTGTGATTTTTTTTAGAAAGTTATTGTGCTAAAAAACTAAAAATCTATAGACTAACAGTCAGACAGACAAACAGACAGACATTTTGAAAAACATGTTTTTTAGGTTCAGGGGGTCTCAAAACGTGGAAATTCAACAAAAATAGGGGGGGCGGTAAAATTTTACGCAAATCTAATACATTCTCATTATAGGATGAGAATGTAAAAAATTTCCAATGCATTTTTGGACCACCCAGCCGTGCACTCTACTGATAACAGCATGGCCGACTAAAGTCGTCTGTATCTACTGGGAACACTGAACGTGTTGCTGTTGCGTTGGAATGAAATCACTTGGATAATAAGAAATTTACTTGAGATTAAAATTTCACCTCCAGAGTTAAGTATGAGGCAGTATTTCAAGATTTCAAGAGAAAAAGAAAGAGAATGAGAAAAGTGAGTAGAGTGGATTTAAAATTTAACGAGATGTTGCAAGCGTGAGAAAATTTATTTTGCTGCAGGAAGTATCATGAAATTGTAATCAGGAGTATCAACCTAAGAGCTATCGATTGCAACGTTTATTTATTTGTTCAGAAATACGAACATGAGTTGAAATCTCCCATTAAAAGTGTACTACATTGTCGATCAGAGAAAACATCTTTGCAGTGGAAATGTTCGCTTAACTTTAAAAAAAAAAAAAAAAATGAAAAAACGGAATTTCTGCAATAATATTCTATAAAATAACTTGCGTAAAATATAGTAAAATTAATCAATAAAATAAGGATATGAATAATAATTACACAGGACCACAAAATCGAAGCCCTTGCCACACGGACCAGACTAGGTGGGTCTTATATTTTCAGGGTCGCTGAATTCGAATCCGATCTCCGTTTGGTACCATCAGGTCAGAGTCAAGGTCAATTTAAGGTGAAACCGACAAAATTCATCGCTTACCAAATAAGTCAGGGTATCTATAGGTTTTCGGGGTCGCTGAATTCGAATCCGTTGTCAAGGTCAGTCCAAGGTCAAACATAAAAAATGCATTGCTAACCAATTAAGTCAGGGTATCTATAGGTTTTCGTAGTCGCTGAATTCAAATCCGTTGTCCGTTTGGTCCGATCAGGTCAGGGTCAAGGTTAATTGAAGGTCAAGCCTACAAAATTCATCGCTCATCAAATGAGTCAGGATACCTATGAGTTTTCAGGGTCTCTGAATTCGAATCTGTCGTCAAGGTCAGTTCAAGGTCAAACTTACAAAATTCATCGCTAATCAATTAAGTCAGGGTACTTGAAGGTTTTCGAGGTCGCTGAATTCAATTCCGTTATCCTTTTGCTATCATCAGTTCAGGGTCAAGGTCAATTCAAGATCAAACCTACAAAATTAATCGCTTATCAAATGAGTCAGGATACCTATGATTTTTCAGGGTCTCTGAATTCGAATCTGTTGTCAAAGTCAGTTCAAGGTCAAGCTTAAGAAATTCATCGCCAACCAATTAATTCAGGCACCTATACGTTTTCGGGGTCACTGAATTCGAATCCGTTGTCCTTTTGGTCCCATCAGGCAAAATTCAAGGTCAATTCAGGGTCAAACCTACAAAATTCATCGCTTATCAAATAAGCCAGGCTACTTATAGGTTTTTGGTGTCTCTGAATTCGAATCTTTTGTCTTTTTGGTCCCATCAGGTCAGAGTCAAGGTCAATTGAAAGTCAAATTACAAAATTCATCGCTTACCAAATAAGTCAAGGTACCTATAGGTTTCCGGGGTCACTGAATTCGAATCCGTTGATTGT
Organism: Andricus grossulariae; assembly: GCA_011634705.1. Classification (NCBI taxonomy): domain Eukaryota; kingdom Metazoa; phylum Arthropoda; class Insecta; order Hymenoptera; family Cynipidae; genus Andricus; species Andricus grossulariae. The sequence goes on along the minus strand of JAABKJ010002514.1, from coordinate 21,339 downwards.
TTGGTCCCATCAGGTCAGGGTAAATGTCAGTTCAAGGTCAGTTCGAGGTTCGTTGTACTTTTGGGCTTAGCAGGTCAGGGTATTATTATACTATTTTTGAGCATTTAAACTTCTTTTTCTTCAAAATCAACTGTTAATAACAAAATTGAAAACTTTTTCTAGACACTTTGATCACGATCTACTATTGCTGTTATTTTTTATGATTTAATTAATATATATCTATATACAGTAACTATATAATATAGGATCTCAACCAGTATTTTACATTTAGAGACAATATTATGAAAATCAAACTGATTCTGATAAAACATTTTCCTTTTCACGGATATCGTCGAAGGATTTCGTAAACCGAAAAAGAATTTCAGTTAGTAATTAAGTATGTCTTTTAACAATTCATTGATTTTCATTAACTAAGAGCAAGGAATTATTGCTTAAAAAAATGTTGGTAGTTAGTTCAAAAATGCATCAGGCGAGAAAAATTTTATTTATAAAATTCCTAATAACAATAACAATAGTGGATCATTGCCAAAGTGTCCTAAACTGTGTAACAAATTGTTAATAACAGTTGATTATGTATAAAGACCAAGTTCAAATCCTGAAAAATAGCCAAATAATGCAATTTTAATTAGGCTTGTTCAAACAATTATGAAATGTTATAGATTCATAGTAAGAAGTCATGGATAAATAAGTATCTGTTAATTCCGTGAAAAAAGCAAAATATTATTTATAAATACATCGCAAAATAAAAATTTTTTTGAACAGTTGTTTTTAACAATAAAATTATCTAGAGTCATCGAAATGTCCTCAAAAGTTATTAGTTAGTTATGTACAGTTAATTGCGTCGGAAAAACTAAAAGAAAGAATAGAAACTTAATAAAATTTATAATTATTATAAGCAAACTCTGGTAAACAAATTGATTGAAAAAGCGTATTAATTTTAGATGATTCCATAAGAAGATCGAAATAAAAATATTTCCAGCGTTCAAAAGAAAGCAAAAAATCAATTTTTTTCGTTAATTTGTTTACAAAAATTAGAAGAGTAAATAAATATTATTCGCGATATAGAAAACTGTATAGCGAATGTAAATGTATTTATTTTATACTTTCTTCAGAGTACATCAATGAATGAGGCATAGCAGGTAGCAAAAATACAAAAAATATGTTTTTTTTTTACATTTTCAAACTGAAATAACAAATTATGCAAATTTTATCCTCAGAAATTGGTTAGTCAAAGATCTTTCGCTATTTTTTTGTTTCTTTCAGATTAAATTTTCTATAAACAATTTATATTTTCGATCGAAAATTAAACTACTTTGGTAAAAAATTAAAGAATTTGATAGAAAAATCATGTATTTTGTCAAAAATCCATGTAGGTAGGTGAAAAATAATTCTGGCTTGTGAAAATTCATCATTTTGGTTGAGTATTCAACTGTTTTGTTAAAAATTCATTCTTTTCTTTTAAATGTTTGACTTTTTACTTTGAAAACGTGAATAGTTTGTCAAAAATTCTTTTTTCTCATTGAATTCAACTGGTTTGTAATTCGTTTTTTTATATAGTGAATATTAGTTTTTAACTGTAAATTCAACTTTCCAGTTTTTGTTGAAACCTCCTCTTTTTTAGTTGAAAATTTAACTATTTGGTTTAAAATTCAAGAATTTTCTTAAGAATTTGTATTTTGGTAGAAAATTAATTAAAAAATTCTTTTTTCTCATTGAAGTCAAGTGGTTTGTAATTCGTTTTTTTATATATTGAATATTAGTTTTTAACTGTAAATTCAACTGTTCCAGTTTTTGTTAAAACCTCCTCTTTTTTAGTTGAAAATTTAACTATTTGGTTTCAAATTCGAGAATTTTCTTAAGAATTTGTATTTTGGTAGAAAATTAATGTTCTTGGTTGAAAATTCATCTTTATAGGTTTTTGGTTGAAAGATGATATTTGAAATTGAACACCACTCTCTTGTGGTAGAATTTTTTCTCAGAAAATTAAATTTTTAAATTGAAAATTAAATATTAAATTAACTATTAAATGTTTCGAAGAAAATTTATTTTCGTTACATTTAAAAATGAACTACTTAGTTTAAAGTTGAACTACTTTGTAAAAAATTCATTTTCCTTGGTTGAAGACTCGTCATTTTAGTTGAAAATTAAAGTATTTGTTTGTAATTAAACTTTTTTCTTGAATATTTATATTTGTATTAAATATTTTTATGAAACTATTTAGTTAAAAATTAAACTATTGACTTCAAAATTTCACTGTTTTGTTGCAACTTTGATTTTATAAGTTGAAAATTCAACTATTTGTATTTTTTGAAAATTTGTCCGTTAGTAGAAAATTAATTTTCTTCTTTGAAAAATTATTTTCGTAGGTAAAAAATTGAGCTATTTGGTAAAAAATCAAACTATTCTATTGCAAGTTTAATTATTTTGTTTAAAATTCCACAATCTTGTTAAAGTCACCTTTTTTGGTCGAAAACTCAACTTTCCAAAAAGTTAATTTTTTATTTAAAATATTTTTTCTTTACAACAAAAGTTTATAGCAAATTCATAGATCTTTTTTGGTTGAGCAACTTTGCTCTCTTCATCTTTTTTCGTACCTTGCGTCGTTTTTTCAATTTTTTTTATTGTTAATATTATTTTCCATGATTGAAACAAAAATAACGCATCCTATCAAAAAGTGCTTTCTAAAAAAAGTATAACTCTTTTCTGAGTGAACAACTTTTGTCTATTAATTTTTTTTGTCGTTTGCATCGTTAATCCAAAAGTTTAATTTATTTTATTCTGAAATCAATTTTTTTCAAATGAAACAAAAACTGCTCGTTTCATCGAAAAGTGATTACTAAAAAATTTGTAGATATTTTTTGAGTGCTTAATTTTTATGTCTTTTTTTTCGTATCTTGTATAGTTTGAGCGCAAAACGAAATTTTTTTTCAGTTTTTTTTTGTGTGATAAGAATTTGAATCTTCGATTTTTCAAGAAAATTAAAAATTCGTCTTTTTGATTTGAATTCAACTTGTTGATTATTCGTTTTTCATTCTTTGAAAAAAATGCAAATATAACTGTTCTGTTTTTGGTTGAAAATTCATCTTTCTCAGTAGAAAATTTAAATATTTGTTTTAAAATTCCTGTATTTTTTGAAAATGCGTATGTTGGTAGAAAATTACTTTCTTCGTCGAAAAATCATGTTTTTATGTTAAAAATTAAACTACTTTGTTGCAAGTTGAATTATTTTTTGTAAAATTCCACTATTTTGTTAAATTTACCTTTTTTGGTCAAAAACTCTTCTAAAAAATCATCGTTTTGTGGCTGACAATTGAACTATTTGTCTGCAAATGTAACAACAAAATTTTGTTGTGCCTCACATAATATGTAGACGCTCCTATATAATAAAAAATTAATTATAAACGTAAATAAGAGTGAAAGTGAATCTGACGTAAAAAGAAATGATTTCCTCATAAAATTCCAACGTGTAGCATAATATGATGTTAGCTTATATTTTCTTACGTCTTATACAGATGCTAAGTGGAATGATCATCTGAAGAGAAATTCTATCGAGAACACGCGGCTGCTCACGTGCATGAGCCAAGAGATTTTTTTTTTTTCTTCTTTTTACGATATTCATTGAGTGCTGGTACTCAATCGCAATGCATCATTTATGCATCGGCAGTAACTGTTCGATTGTTAAATACGTTGCAAGGCAATACGAATCCGTCACTACGTGCAGCACAATTATTTAACAAACCATTGCATTGCAGTAATAGTAAATTCCACATATGGAAATCCAGATCAGATTTTTATCATTTACGTGGCACACCTGCTCTTGAAGTGCACAATGGGCAGGTATTCAGTCAAATACAACAAACGTGCCAGTAACTAACGAGCCCTCAGTAAATTATGTATATTCTGCGTATCTATGAATTGTGTAATTCATGTGCAGGATTTATTTCACCCAATCTGAGCATTCCTCTCGGAACGAGTTTGAATTTCAGAATTAAAATTTTTTAATTTCTGGGATCCTTTTTTTTAACAAGTAAGTTTATTTTAACTCAGGAGCAGTCTAACTCATAATTTTTTTTTTCAATATAGTTGAATCCTTAACCAAAGCTAGTTAATTTGTAACCAAAAAGATGAATCTTCAATCAAGTAGAATTATTTTTGAAGAAGATTAATTTTCAACGAAATAATTGCAATTTCAATCAAAATGGTGAATTTTGAGAACAAATTATAAAGCTTTACCAAAGAAGTGAGTTCTTAACAACGTGGTTTAGGTTTTGAAAAGCGCTTTACTTTTTGGTCATAAAGGATGAATTCTTAATGAAAAATATAATTAGTGAGCAGGAATGATTAAGGGGAAATGTTGGGACGGAATATGAAGGGAGTATAGGGAAATAAGAGGTCGAAAATAGCGGAAGTGACCGAAAAAGAGGGCAGATGAAGTAGTGGGATTTGGCGAAGTTAACAGAAATAAGGGAAGGAATAGTAAAAGGAAATAAGGGGAGGGAAAGTGGAGAAATAAAGAGAAAATTAATAAAAGGGAACTAGGAGAAGTGAGGGGAAATCAAGAAAGTAAAAGTAGAGGAAGTGTGGGAAAATGAGGGGAGTGAAATTAGAAGGAGTGAGAAGAAATGAGAAGAGGGGAAGTGGTGGAATTATGGTAAAATGTAGAAAGGGAAATAAGTGTAAGTGATGAAAAATGAGAGGGAAATAGGGGATGAGGGGAAAATTAGGAAATAAGGAAGGAGGATTAGATAAAGTATAGGAAATATGGTGATAAAAAAAATAACTGAAGGGGAATTATAGTAGGGCAAGTAGGGTATATGAGGGTGAATGAGGAAAAATAAGGGGAAATTTGGAGAAGCTAAACGGGGGAAGAAGGAAATTTAGAGGAGGGGTCTAGGGGTAACTGGAAAATCAGGGAAGGGGTTAATGTAAAATATGGAAAATGAGGAGAAATTGTAGTAGGAAACAAAGATGATGAGAGAGTAGCAAAAGTGAAAGGGGATTATGGAACAAAAAGTAGAGGAAATGAGTTGATAGAAATGAAGGGTAGTGAAATTTTATTAGGGGAGATGAGTTAGGAGAAATGAATGCAAATAAGAAGAAGTAGGCTAAATAATTATAAATGAGGGAGAGTAAGGGAGAAAGGAGGGAGGTAGAAGATTGGGTTATTGACTGGTGAAGCGAGGAGGGGGGGGGAGGATAGGAGAAAGAAATTTAGTACGAAATAAGAGGAAAAAGAAGCATTTACGGGAAATTATGGTAAGGGGAGTAGGATATATGAGGATAAATGAGGGAGAAATTGGGGAAAATTAGAGAAAGGAGAACAGGAGAAGTACGGGAAGTAAGAGGGTGAGTAGGGTAAGGGGAAAATTAGGGAGGGGTCTAATGTAAAATATTGGAAATGAGCGGAAATTATAGTAGAAAAAAAGAAAAAAGAGAGAATAGGAAAAGTGATAGGGGAGTACATAACAAAACGTAGAGGAATTGAGGAACCAAAGGGTACGGAGGGATAATTAGGGGAGAGGAGTTGGGAGAAATGAATGCATTCAGGCAGAAGTAGGGTAAATTACTATAAATGAGGGAGAGTAAGGGAGGGGGAGGCAAGTAGAAGAATGGGTGTGATAACTGCAGAAACGAGGAGAGAGTGAAAGATAGAAGGGAAAAATTTAGGTACGAGGGTGAAGTGTGGGGAGATGAAGTAGGGAAATAAGGATAAAATGAGTGAAGGGTACTAGGGGAAGTGATGGAAAATGAAGACATTGAAAGTGATAGTGTGGAAAAATTGAGTGAGAGGAATAAGGAAAAGTGAGGGAAAACGAGAAGAGCAACAGTAGTGGGATGAGGGGAAAGTGGAGAAAGGAACATTAAGGGGAGTGATGAGAAACGAGGGAAAAGAAAGAAGGAGAAATACAGCAACATTTGGGTAGGTGAAGTAGAGAAAATCAGGAATAATACAAAGAAATGAGGGAAAGAAAATCCGGGTGAAGTAGATGAAATTATGAGAGGGGCGTAGGAAATGAGGGAAGAATTACAAAATTAGGAAAGACGTTGGATGAAGTACAGGAAATAAGGGCCCCCCCCCTTATTTCCTGTACTTACTCCCCCCCGGAGAAGCATTAAAGGAAAATCATGGTAGGGGAAGTAGGGTATATGAGGATAAATAAGGATAAATGAGGAAGGAATTGGAGGAAATTAGAGGGAGGAGAAGTTCGCGAAATAAGAGAAGGAGTAGGGGTGAGAGGAAAATTGGAGAGGAGATTCATGTAAAATATGTGAAATGAGGGAAGATTATAGTAGGAAAAGGGAGGAGATGAGGAAAAGTAGGAAAAGTGAAAGGGGATTATGAAACTAAATGTAGAGGAAGTGAGTTGATGCAAGCTGAGGGTAGTGAGGGGTTTTTGGGGGAGAAGAATTATAAGAAGTGAGTACAATTAATCAGGAGTAGGCGAAATAATTATAAATGAAGGAGGGTCAGGGTGGTGAAGTGATGGGTGAGGAAGAGAAGTACAAGAAAGGGTTGTGTTAGCTGGAGAAGCGAGGAGAAAGAAAAGGAGAGGAGAAAGAAATTGCAGGTAGGGTGAAGTGCGGGGAGGGAAAGTAGGAGAATAGAGGAAAAATGAGTAAAACGGAACCATGGGAAGTAATGGGAAATGAACATGGTAAAAGTAGATGAAGCATGGAAAAATGAGGGAAGTGGAATTGGGAGAAGCGATAGGAAACGAGAAGAGGTAAAGTGAGGAATTAAGAAAGATTAGGGGAAGAGAAATTAAGAGAAGTGATGAGAAACGAGGGAAGAGAAAGTAGTAGAAATAAAGGAAAATTCGGGTAGGTGAAGTAGGGAAAATGAAAAGAAATGACGGGGAAAAAATCAGGGGAAGTATGTGAAATTATGTGAGAAGCGTAGGGGGTAAGGGAAAAATTACGAAATTAGGGAAGAGAATTTGATACAGTATGGGCAATAAGGGGAAAAAGAAGAACTAAAGGGTAATTACGGAATTACGGGTACAGAAAGTAGGTTATATTCGGATAAATGAGGGGGAAATTAGGGAAAGGAAAATAGAAGAAGTACCGGAAGTAGAAGGGTGGAGTAGGGGTAAGGAGAAAATTAGGAGAAGGGTTAATATAAAATATGGGAAATGAGGAGAAATTATATTAGGAAAATGGAGAAGATGAGGAAGAGTAGGCAAAGTGAGAGGGGATTATAGAACAAAAAATAGAGAAAGTGAGTTGATGAAAACTAAGGGTAGCGAGAGGTCCTGAGGAAGAAGAATTAGGAGAAGTGAGTGTAATTGAGCAGAAGTAGGTGAACTAATTAAAAATGAGGGGGAGTAAGGGTGGGGAAGGAATGGATGAGAAATGGAAGTAGCAGAAGGGGTAGTATTAACTGAGAAAGTGTGGAGAAGGGGAAGGACAGAAGAAATAAATTGAGTGGGAGGGTGAAGTGCGGGAAAGGAGCTAGAAGAATAAAGGAAAAATGTGTAAAATGGAACTAGAGGAAGTGATGGGAATTGAACATAGTAAAAGTAGAGAAAGCGTGGGAAAATGAGGTAAGTGGGATTAGGAGAAGCGAGAGGAAATAAGATGAGGGAAAATGAAGAATTGAGGAAAAATAAAGGAAGAAAAATTAAGAGAAGTGATGAGAAACGAGGGAAGAAAAAGGAGAAGAAATAAAGGAAATCATCATAGGTGGAGCAGGTAAAATAAGGGAAAATAAGAAGAAATAAGGAAAAGATAATCAGGGGAAGTAAGAAAAATTATGAGAGTGTAGCAGTAGGTGAGGGGGAAATGAGAAAATTAGAAAACTGGGAAAGGGAGTTGCACAAAGTATAAGAAATAAGGGGAAAAAGAAGAATTAAAGGGGAATTATAGTAGTGGAAGTAGGATGTAGAGGACGAATGAAGGGGAAATTAGGGGAAGAAGAACAACAGAAGTACGTGAAGTCAAAGCGGGTGTAGGTGTGAGGGGAAGATTAGAGAGGGACTTAATGTAAAATATGGGAATTAAGGGGAAATTATGTTAGGAAAATGAAGGAGATGAAGAAGAATAGGAAAAGTGAGAGGAGATTATGGAACAAAAAATAGAGCAAGTGAATTGATGAAAACTAATAGTAGTCAGGTATTATTAGGTGAGGGGAATGAGAAAAAGTGAGTATAATTAAGCAGAAGTAGGCAAAATAATTAGAAATGAGGAAGAGTAAGGAAGGAAAAAAGAAGTACAAGGCGTGTGTTAATTGGGGAAGCAAGGAGAGGGGGTATGAGAGGAGGAAGAAATAAGAAGAGACGTTGAAGTGTGGGGAGGGAAATTAGGCAATAAAGATAAAATGGGTAAAATAAGAGCTAGCGAAAGTGACGGGAAGTGAAGGAAGTAAAAGAAGAGGGAGTGTGGGAAAATGAGGGAAGTAGAATTAGGAGAAGTGACGGGAAATTAGAAGAGAAAAAGTTATGGAATTGGGGGGAGATGAAGGGAGGGAAATTGGGGGAAGAAATGAGAAATGAGGCAAGAGAAAGTAGGAGAAAAAAGTAAATTATGGTACTTGAAGTAGGGATAATAAGGGTAAATGTGGATAAATGAGGGGAATAAAATTAGGGAAAGTATGGGAAATTATGAGAGGGTAGTAGGCAATAAGGGGAACATTAAGAAATTCGGAAAAGGGGTTAGATGAAGAATATGAAATAAGTTTCGAAAAAAAAGAATCAGGGGGGAATTGTGGTGGGGGAAGTATTTCATATCAGGGAAAATGAGAAAAATGAAATCGGGGGAAGTAGGGTATATGAAGATAAATGAGGCGGAAAATTAGGAGAAATGAGGGAAAGAAAAACAGGAGAATTACGAGAATTAAAAGGGGGATTAGGGGTGAGGGGAAATAATGAAGGGGGTTAACGTGAAATATGGAAAATAAGGGGAAATTATAGTAGGAAAATGGAGGAGATGTGAAAAAGTAGGAAAAGTGAGAGGGGATTACGGAAAAAAATAGAGAAAGTGAGTTGATGGAAACTGTGAGTAGTGAGGGGTTATTCTGCCGGGCAATTAGGAGAAGTGAGTGCAATTAGGCAGAAGTAGGCGAAATAATTAGAAATGAGGGAGATTAAGGGTTGGGGAGTGATGGATAGGAAAGGGAAGTAGAAAAAGAGACTATGTCAACTGAGGAGGCGAGGAGAGGGGAAAGGAAAGATGGAAGAAATCACGGGGGAGGGTGAAGTGTGGGTAGGGAAAGTAGGAGAATAAAGGAAAAATGAGTAAAACGGAACTAGGGGAAGTGATGGGAATTAACATAGTAAAATAATGGAAAGCGTGATAAAATAAGGACAGTGGAATTAGGAGAAGCGAGAGGAAATAAGAAGAGGGAAAGTGCGAAATTAGGAAAAATGCAGGAAGAGAAATTAAGAGAAGTGATAAGAAATAAGGGAAGAGAAAGTAGATGAAATAAAGGGAAATTAGGGTACATGAAGTAGGGAAAAGACTAGGAAATAAAGAGAAATAAGGGGCAGAAGATCAGGAGAAGTAGGGGAAATTATGAGAAGGTACTAGTTGGTAGGGGAGAAATTAAGAAATTAGGAAATTAGGGAAGGGGGGTTAGATAAATTATAGGAAATAAAGGGAGAAAAAAGATTTGAAGGGCAATTACGGTAGTGGAAGTAGGGTATATGAGCGTCAATGAGGGTAAATTAGGGGAAGGAAAATGATGCGAAAGATGGGAAATGAGGGGAATTTATTGTAAGAAAATAAGAGAAATGAAAAAGAGTAGAAAAAGTGAAAGTAGATTATGGGACAAAAAGTAGAGCAAGTGAATTGATGGAAACTAACAGCAGTGATATATTGTTAGGCGAGGGGAATGAGGAGAAGTGAGTATAATTGAGCATGATCGGGGGAAATATTTAGAAATGAGAAAGAGTAAGGAAGAGAAAAGGAAGTAGAAGGGGTGTGTAAACTGGGAAAGTAAGGAGAAGGGGAAGGAGAGGACGAAGAAATTAAGGAGTGAGGGTAAAGTATGGGGAGGGGAATTAGGAAATAAAAAAGAAAATGGGTAAAAGGGGAAAAGAAAACTAGCGGAAGTGATGGGAAACAAAGAAAGTAAAATTACAGGGAGTGTGGGAAAATGAGGGGATCGGAATCAGGAGAAGTGACGGGAAATGGAAATACGAAAAGGAGTGAAATTAAGGGGAAATGGATGAAGGAAAATTAAAGGAAGTGATGAGAAATGAGGGAAGAGAAAGTATGAGAAATAAAGAAAGTCGTAGAAATACAGAAAAATTAGGGTAGGGGAAGTAGGGGAAATAAGGGGATGTAGGGGAAATAAGGGGAAATGAGGATAAATAAGAACATGAAAGTAAGGGGAAGTGGGTGAAGCTTCCTTGACTAGTTTTTTTACTTTTCAAGAAAGCAAATTTTTAAAGTTCCCATTCGATAAACAAAACTGATAAAAAAAAGGAAAATATTTGTTGGACTCAGACGCTCTAAAATCTATGAATTGACGGTACAAACCGGTCGAAGCGACAGCCAGCCGAGAGGCAATGCATATCAATGCAACAATTAAAGTTTAATTTCATTCCAGCGCACAGTGAACTCTGACCTTTGGTCGCGAGCTGTACACGTGTCGAATGCACGCAAAACAACCTGGACAAGTCAGTCCGCAATACGAGAAAATCGGCGACCTGCTTCAAATAGATTTTACTTTTTTTTTTTTTTTCTTCGGACGGAAACGAAACCAGTCACTGGCTGGAATTGACGTGAAATCGGAAGCGGAAGTGCACTCGTCTTGGGATAATGGTCCGATGGGAACGAACCGGCTGCTATTCTACCGGAAATGTCCAGTCTCGAAAATCAGGAACTATAATGCCAACGGACACAGGAAAATCACAGGTTTCACGACTTTGGTCACGAAAACCATTTTATCCCTTCTTTTTAAATAATTTATTTCATTTCGAAGCAGGGAAATTTTCAAGCCTATTTATCATGACCTTTTTTTAGTTATAAATAAATACGTGAAAAGAAAGGTAATTATTTTCTTGTAATTCATCCAAGTTCATTTGTGTATTTATTTCTAGATAAATTCCGTTTTCATTCTCGCCATAGAACATTTTGTTTTATTTCATTTATTTTGTTTTTATAACACAATTTTTTAATTAAAATATTGAATTAATATTAATAGACAACTTTCTTATTACAGACTGACTACTATCTGAAAAAATTATAAAAAAAAACAAATAAATAAATACAGCGTTGTTTTTATTCTTTGGAAGATTCTTTACAATTCCTTTTAATCGATATTTATTTTAAAAAAAAAATTATGTATAAATTTGTTCACAAATAAAAAACTGTGTCATTTTTAAAGAAATTCTTTCAAATAAAATTTCACGAAAAAACACTTGGAAAATAGTTATTTTGAATTTGAAAAACCGTTTCTATATCAGCCGTCCTTTATTTACTAAAATATAACTTCAAAATTAAGAAATTCTTTATAAATTAAAGAAAAGTTTTGATGGAAACGAAAAAATCTTTTGTTTCAATTACAGAAACTTTTTTGGACTAAGAGCCAATGAATATTTTTCTTTGATAAAAATAAATTTTCTTTGAATCAAAAAATATATGTTTTTTTCATTAAAGTTAAAACACAAAAATCTACATAACAATTTTCGAAATAAAAAATTTCAAAAAAAAAATGCCTGAAAAACCCTTATGCTTTTTCTTTGAAATGTGCAACAATTAATTAATATAATTATTAATACAAATATTTGGTATTTCATAGTATTTATTTTCTAACATAATAGAAAAGGATAGCAGGGACTATATTTTGATAATTATTGAGAAAAACATATACATATCTTGACTTCAGAATTATTATAATTTTTTCAACAATTATATACACAATCCAACAGTTATATTTTTGTTCAAAAATAATAATTTTTTTTTTTTTAATTTTAAGATTAATTTTCGAAATCAAATAATTTTTTTTTTAAACTAATATTTTTAGTGAAAAACGCCGACATACCCTATTATTGTTTAAACATCGTAAATATTCTTTGAAATCTAATGATTTTTCACAATAACAATTTTAGTTAAAAAATACTACAATAACATAACAAAAAATTGCTTAAGGTTGTTAATCTTCCTAAAACCCTAATGTTTCTTCATTTAAAATAACCGGATCACGATAAAAAAAATTGACATAACCTGAAATTGTTCAAAATTCTAAAAATTCTTTTGAATCTATACCGATATTCAACAAAAACCTGTTAACTCAACCTTAAATTGTTTAAAAAAAGTATTCTTTTGTAAATTCAATGATTTTTTTATTAAAATAACTGATTCCCGCTAAAAAATGTTAACATAACCTTCAATTGTTCCAAAATTTAAAGTCTTTTTTTGATTCTATATCGAAACTTCAAAAAAATAATAATTTTTTACTAAATTTTTTTTTTAATCTTGCTTCAATTATTACTATTTTTCTCTGAAAATCTCAATTTTTGATGCAAAATGCCAACGTAACCCAGTATTGTTAAAAAATTATCAATCTTATTTGAAATCTTATTATTTTTCAATAAATATTTTAATTTTTCATGAAAAACACTAAGAAAATCCAAATTCATTTAGGCTTGTGAATCGTATTATTTGAAACGAATTTCAACCAAAACACACTAACATAACCTAAAATTTTTCAAAAATTATAAATAATTTATGAAATCTAATAATTTTTTATTGACAATACTAATAGTTTGAGACAAAAAATTTTAATTTTTGAAATCTATTCATTTTTTATTAAAAATAAATATTTTCGGTGTGAAACGCTAACATAACCTAAAATCGTTGAAAATCCTACATTTTCTTTGAAGCACATTTTTTTAAAACAAAAATAACAATAATTTCCGACGCCAAACGCTAACATAATCTGAAATTCCTAAAGCTTGTAAACTGTATAACTTTAAAACCAATTTCAGGTGGAACATAACAACATAACCTAAAGTTGTTGAAAATTGCAAATATTATTCGAACTATAATTAATTGTCATTAAAAAGGCTAATAATTTCTGAAATATAAAAATTAACATAATCCAGAAATTTGGATCCAACTATAATCATTTTTGGTTTTATGATATCAATTGTTGGTGTGAAAGGCTAACCTAACCTAAAATTGTTTGAAAAATTATGAACCTTTATTCTTTAATGATTTTTATTTCAAAATTTAATTTCTGGTAAAAACTGAAAAACGTCAGTTCTCACACAAATTTTAGTCTTTGAAATCTAACAATTTTTTATTAAAAATAAGGATTTTCCTTGTCAGATACCAACGTAACCTAAAATCGTTGAAATCTCTAAATTTTATTTGAAATATAAATTTTTTATTTAAAGTAACTATAGTTGCTGACGAAAAACTAACTTAATTGAAGATTGGTAAACAAATTATGAAAATTTTAAATCTAAAGATTTTTGTTTAAAAATGTCAATTTCCGATCAAAAATCATAATAAGAATGAAAAACCTAATTTTTTGAAAAATACCCAATCTTAAAGATTTAATAATTTTCTATTGGAAATACTCATTTCGGTAAGTTCTGTAAGTTTTCTTTGAATCTTTACGAATTTGAATCAAATTTTTTTTTTGAAATACTAATTTCCAAGAAAAAGCAATAACATTAACATGCAAAATAGTTTAAATAATTTATTATAGAATATAAAACTTCGAATTCAAGAACAAATTCAACAACAATTATAGTAATATTATTAATGCAATGAATTTTAAAGCGATAAAACTTGCAAGACCATTTATCGTGATATTTGTTTATTTATAAGTAATTATATAAGAAAAGGCCAAATGGTTATTATTAATTTATTCAAGATGATTTCTTTATATACTTATTTCAAGATTAATTCAGTTTTTACTTCAGAAATGTTCTTACGTCAGTAGAATTTGTTGTATTAATTATCATTTCATTGAAATTTATTATTAAAATTAATAATTTATTGTATCAAAGTCTATTGTTGTAATTTTTTTCTGTTGATTCAACGATCTGTCAGGAACGAAAGTGATCTTTAAATGTCGACGAGATGTAACATTATTGAGAGAAAATGCAAACAGACAGGTTGCTTTCACCTCTTAAATACTGTAAGTCGAACATCGTTTGATTAACTCTCGCGAGAATCAGACGACTTAATTTAAAGATGTAAAAAAAAAATTTTGAATTGAAGATTTCATTTTTGTAACTTTACGGATAATATTGTAAGAAAAATATAAAATTTAACTTTTATTTGAGGAGATACAAATCATTTTCTTTTACAGTATTTCAATTTCAAGATGATCTATTTTTCAATTGAAAATTAAATAATTTTTGAACTAAATTATTTAAAACGCAGGATCCCTGAATCAAAAGATAAAACTGAAGGCTTTCAAAATTGAATAATTTTGAATTTTAAAACACTCAAAACCAAAAATTTTAAAATTCAATGATTGAAAATTGCTGTTTGAAATTGAAAGGTTCTACGTCAGGAATATCAGAGTTGTCAGAAAAATTAGAAACTGTGAATGATTTTTCAGTCAAGGAAAAAAAAATATTCAACCAAATTGTCGAATCTTCAAACCGAAAAGGCCAATTTTTCAAAAAAACAGTCGAAATTTTCAACAAAAAAGATAATTCTCAATAAAATAGTTTAATTTTTAACCAAAAAGAAAATGTATCTTTAGTCAAAAAAATGAATCATTAACAAAGTAGAATTTTCAGCCAAAAGAGATGAATTTTTAAACCAGAGAGAAAAATTTTCACTTAAAAAAGATTTTTCAGTCATGAAAGAAAGAAAAATCAACGAAATTCTGGAATTTTCAAACCAAAAAGCCGAATTTTCTAAAAAACAGTTGAATTTTCAACAAAAAATATCATTTTTAATAAAATAGTTTAATTTTTAACCGAAGAGATGAATCTTTAATCGAAAAAACTGAATAATTAACAACATATGATTTTTAGCCAAAAGAGATGAATTTTAAAACCAAAGAGATAAATTTGCAACTAAAAAAGCTTTTTCAGTCAAGAAAAAAGAAATTCAACGAAATTCTGGAGTTTTCAAACCAAAAAGGCGAATTTTCCCAAAAAACATTTGAATTTTCAACAGGCAAGATAATTTTTGATAAAATAGTTTAATTGTTAACCAAAGAAATGAATCTTCAATCGCAAAAATGAATCATGATCAGAGTAGAATTTTCAGCCAAAAGAGATGAATTTTTAAACCAAAGAGAAAAATTTGCACTTGAAAAAGATTTTTCAGTCAAGAAAAAAAAAATCAACGAAATTCTGGAATCTCCAAACCAAAAAGGCAAATTTTCTACAATACTGTGGAATTTACAGAAACAAAATAATTTTCAATAAAATAGTTTAATTTTTAACTAAAGAGATGAATCTTCAGTCAAAAAAATGAATAATTAACAAAGTAGAATTTTTAACCAAGAGAGATGAATTTTCAAACGAAAGAGACAAATTTGCACTTAAAAACGATTTTTCAGTCAAGAAATAAATAAATTGAACGAAATTGTGGAATTTTCAACAAAAAAGATAATTTTAAATTTATTTGGCGAATTTTCTAAAAATTAGTTGAATTTTTAACAAAAAATATCTTTTTTGTTGAAAATTCAAATGTTTTGTCGAAAATTGGCCTTTATTATTTGAAAATTCCACAATTTGGTGGAATTTTTTTTTTATAGTGGTAAATGCACATTTTTTATTAATGCTATAAAACCCGTGATAATTTTTTTTATATATTTTATGAAAAAAAAATCAACGTCTTCGATAAAAATTGAAAAAAAATTAAAACAAACTATAAATTAGTGAAAAAGTAAACTTTTGAGGATTTATTTTTAGAAAATTATGAAAATTGTTCTCCTTATTGTAAACAATATTTTCTAAAGAAATAAAAAATTTTACCTTCAAGTGTGGACCTGCGGTCTCACAGACCGCACGTCCATACCATTTTAGAATTATTTGTTTATACATTATTGAAAAAAAAAAATTATAAAATCAATTTTGAAAATTTTCTTTGAAATTTAATAAAGATCATTTCTAGAAAAAAAATCTTCCAAGTCTGTTGAGAATTTTGCTCGATGATGAAGATATAATTAACCAGTTGTCAAAACACCATTGAGTCAATATAGTTATCTGCTTTGTTATTAAAATATAATAAAAATATAGGAAATGTAAACAGAAATTATCTTCAATTTAGAATTTGTTGAACACTTTTTTTGGATTTGATTATTGAAACATTTTTTTGAAAAAAAAAATATTGCCTGAAATTCCTTCAACGGAAATTAAAGATGAATGATCTACAAGGAGAATCCATAAAAAAATACAAAAATTCTGATTCTGATAAAAACACATTTTTTTTTAATTTGTATGGTGATATCTAAGTAACTTCATGTTTCTTTCGACTAAGCTGAATAGAAATTTTAGTTATTTTGAGAAAATGTGCAATTAACCAAATGCCAAGGAAGTGTTTTTTTTGTGAATTTTCCAAAAATTGAAAAATTAACATAAAATTTCTCTAATTTTTAATTTTTAAATTATTTTTCGCTAACGAAAAATCTACTCCCGAAAAATTCATCATCATTTTTTGGCCCATAGAAAATTTGTCAACAATTTTCAAAAATTAAATTTTTGTTTGAAATTGTTTTTTTTGCCCACTATAATACATGTAATACAGAATCTTGTAAAAAAAATATTAAAAATGAAAAGTTTCCGAAATTAGAAAATTGCTGACAATTTAAAAATCACGAATTGGACCGTTCCCGAATATTAAAACTACAACAATGATTATATTGAACAATAATTTCAAGAAAAAAAAAATAAACATCGAAATAATATTTTCAATAATAAAAATATTTTATTATTGTATTTTTCCTAAATAAATAATATAAATTAAAAACATTTTTGGTAATTGTTTATGTTTCGCAATTTTACCGTTCAGGAATTTTCTAGTGTCGGTAATTTCACAGTATCAGTTATTTTATAATTCATCAGTTTTCTTTCAGAATTTTATTTCGGGAATTTTTTAATTCGGGATTTTTATATTTCCTCAATTTTATAATTTCGGGAATTTTCTATTTCGAATATTTTCTTTTCCGTGGATTTTAGAGTGTGAAGAATTTTATTTTTCGAGATTTTTTAGTCGTCCCAAAAATTCCAGGGACTACTGAAAAATCCCGAAAAATGAAATTCCTGACACTTTATTATTCCCGAAAGTGGAAATATTCAAAATAGAAAATTCCAGAATGGTTTACAATATTACCGAATAATAAAATTCCCGAATTTAGAGAATTAAAAAACTTTTTTTTTAGTGAATATTATTTATTTATTGAAAAAAACTATAATCAAATATTATTATAAGAGAAAGTTTTTTTAATTAATTTTTTTTCTTAATTTTTGTTTGAATTTTCAAATTCGGTAATATTATAAACTATCGGAAATTTCCCAGTTCAGTAATATTATACACTGTTTGGGAATATTAGGGACGACTGAAGAATCTATAGAAATAAAATTGCTGACAATTGTAAAATTCTCGGATTGGAAAATTCCCGAGAAATGAAATTCCTGACACTATAAAATTCCCGAATTGAAAAATTTCCGAAAAATAAAATTTTCGAAAGTGCAAAATTCCCGAATTGGAAGATTACCGAAAAATAAAATTCCTGAATTGGAAAATTCCCGAATAATTAAATTTCTGAATAATAAAATTGGCGATTTGGAAAATTCCAGAATAATAAAATTCCTGGGTTATAAAATGCCTAAATAATAAAAATCCCGACAAATAAAATTCCCGACACTGTAAAATTCCCGAATTGGAAAATTCCAGAAAAATACAGTTTCCGAAGAGGTAAAATTCCTGAATTGGAAAATTCTCGAATAACAAAATTTCCGAAACTGCAAAATTCCCGAATTGGAAAATTCCCGAAAAATAATATTTCTGAATTGGAAAATTCCCGAATAATAAAACTTCTGGATAATAAAATTCGTGATTTGGAAAATTCCCATATAATGAAATTACTGGATTATAAAATTTCCGAATAATAAAATTCCCGCAAAATGAAATTCCCGACTCTGTAAAGTTCTGAAATTGTAAAATTCACGAAAAATAAAATTCTCGACAATGTAAAATTCCCGAGTTGGAAAATTTACGAAAAATAAAATTCCCGGCACTGTAAAATTCCTGAATTTTAAAATTCCCGAATAAAGAAATTTCCGAATAATAAAATTCGCAATTTGGAAAATTCCTGAATAATGGAATTCCTCGATTATAAAATTCCCGACACTGTAAAATTCTCGAATTCGAAAATTCCCGAAAAATAAAATTCCCGAAGCTGTAAAATTCCTGAATTGAGAAATTCCCGAATAAAATTTACGAAACCGTAAAATTTCCGAACTGGAAAATTCCCGAAAAATAAAAGTCCCTAATGTGAAAATTCCCGAATAATAACATTTCCGAATAATAAAATACGCGATTTGGAAAATTCCTGAAGAATGAAATTACTGGATTATAAAATACAGAATTGCAAAATTCAGGAAAAATAAAATTCTCGACACTGTAAAATTCCTGAAATGGAAAATTCCCGAATAATGAAATACCCGACGCTGTAAAACTCCTGAATTGAAAAATTCCCAAATGATAAAATTCCCGAAACTGTGAAATTCTAGAATTGAAAAATTCCCGAAAAATAAAATGCTCGAATATTAGAATTCCCGAATAGGAAAATTCCCGCAAAATAAAATTCTTGAAACTGTAAAGTTCTCAAATTGTATAATTCTCGAAAAATAAAATTCCTGACACTGTAAAATTCCTCAATTGGAAACTTCCCGATATTGTAAAATTCTCGACATTGTAAAATTGCTGAATTGGAAAATTTCTGGATAGTAAAATTTCCGAGTTATAAAATTCGCGACTTGGGAAATTCCCGAATAATGAAATTCCTGGATTATAAAAATTCCCAGAAAATAACATTCCCAACACCGTAAGATTCTTAAATTGAAAAATTCCCGGCACTCTAAAATTCCCGAATCGGAAAATTTCTGAAAAATAAAGTTCCCGACGCTGTAAAATTCCTTAATTTGAAATTTCCCAAATTATAAAATTCCTTTATTTGAAAATTCCCGAGTTATCAAATTTCCAAATGGAATAATTCCCGATATTTGAAAAATTCCCTAATAATAAGATTCCCAATGCTGTAAAATTCCTAAGTTGGAAACTTCCCGAATGATAAAATTCCCGAAACTGTGGAATGATAAAATTTGCAAATTGCAAAATTTCCGGCGCTCTAAAATTCCTGAATTGAAAACTTCCCAAATAATAAAATGTGCGATTTGGAAAATTCCCGAATAATGAAATTCCTGGATCAGAAAATTCCCGAATTAGAAAATTCTCGAAAAATACAATTCCAGACACTGTGAAATTCCCAAAAAATAAAATACCGCACACTCTACAATTCCCGAATTGGAAAATTCTCGAAAAAGAAAAATTCCCCAAAAATAAGATTTCCGAACAGTATATAATATTACTGAATCGAAAAATTTCAAAAAAATGAAATTCTCAACGTCTATAATACTACCGAGTTTGAAAATCATTATTCAGAAAATTTCCAAATCATAAAATTTTCGAAGAGGCAAATTCCCGAATTTAAACGAATACATTTCTTTGATAAATAATATTCATTTATGAGAAATACAATAATGAAATATTGTTATGAACAAATTATTTTTGAGGTTTGAAGTTTCTAAAATTATTGTTTGACAATTTCGGGAATTTTCCATTTCGAAAATTTTCTTTTTCGGGATTTTTCACTCGTACCAAAACTTTATTATCATTTGCTTCGGAAATTTTTCATGTAAAGAAATGCAGGGAGAATTTTCATGAAAATTTTAGCTAAGTGTTCCTTACCACGGTGTTTGTATACAGACAAACAGATTGCCTGACATGTAGCTAAAAAATAGCTACGGGGATCTCTTCGTAATGACTCTAGGTGCTAGAAAATCACTCTCCCAAAATCTGATCTGATCCTTTTTTCAAGATACGTGTAAAAGAAGATTGATATTTCAAAAAACGAAAAAGCATTTGATAATCTCATGCGTAATTATGTATATATGTGTAAGAGTACATTACACACACTATAATATATATATATATCTTATATATTCTCTCTCTCTATATATATATATACAATAAAATTAAGAAAGAATATACTTTCAAATTACGTCGCTTTTCACACTTACGTTTATAGTTTGCTCAGCCAATAGATTCCAAATTAATCGATATTTTGAATCAACATTTTCTCCGCGGGTGATATTTTCATGTGTAAAGTCCGCCATAGAGAGAGTAGCGCGTGTTTACATTCGGTATGTTTGTTGACATCTGTATTTTCCGGGCCGCGACCAGTTTCCAAGAACAATCGATTTTTCGAGCCAGGCAGTTATAGAATTTTTACCTCTACAATCAGTGTCTAATTTGATATCGCGAGAGAAACACATGTCTGAGTTTGTGCAAAAAATAATAACTCGTTGCCGGTAATCAATGATAATTTGTTTATCGTGAAGTGTATTAAAAAGTGTTTCTAGAATGCCAACCCATCCTAGTTGTGCAAGTACTCATCAAGAGAATAGGCTAAAAGTTTGTGGAGCATGTGGAAAAAAAAATTGTTCTTGGGCAGAAAAGTTACAGTAATTTTCAAATCACAGAAACTCATGAAAAATTAATTAAAAAGCACATCAGTAATAATTATAATTTGAAAGATGAACGGTTTCCCTTGAGTATATGTACCACATGTCGATTGGTTTTGCTACAACATGGCAATAATGATTGCAAGAGACCATTACCAAAAATGCCTAACTATGAAAGCATATTGTTACCTAAGAGCACGAGAATAAATAATGCACCAGGGCCTTCCACTTGTAATTTTCGCATATGCTTGACTGGCAGATCTAAAACACATTCGCGTAACGCAATTGGAGTCAAAAAAGAAGTAAGTACGAAAATTACAGCTTCAAATGGATTGTACGGCTCGAAAAATTCAAAAATAAAGTCACTTCCGAAAGTCAAAACTTCTGATCAATCAAATACAATAACAATTTGTAAAATATGTTGGACTGAAATTCATAAAGGTAAAAGGCATGCTTGTAGTACGCGTGATTACGTAGCTCGGAAAAATGTTACGAAACTCGTAGACGAATTGCCAAATAAGCAACAAGAATATATTGCATCAAAAATTGTGAATGAAAAGGCTCAAAATAATTGCACAGATTCTATTTTGCTCAACACTCAAGGACGTAGAAAACGAATATTTCTGAAAGAAAAAAAGTCTGAAGTTAAATTTTCATTAGAAGATTT
>JAABKJ010002513.1:0-27883 GCA_011634705.1 Andricus grossulariae | reverse complement strand
AAACTTATTTCGACATTTGACAACGTTTTTGTAGAGTATATTATGTTTAAACTTTGAACCTTATTTTCTCAGTTTGAGAGTTGAGGTACATGGCGTACTATAACTTTAGGGCGACGAAGTGTTACAGCTATGCATTTTCAGTGTGAAACGCAAAAAAGGGTTGCAACAGAACATGAAAAACAAGGCGAGAATTTAATAACAGGGATCACAGCACAAAAGGAGCTCAAAAAAGAGGAAATAGGGTAATTTTCTCATGGAAAAGGGGAAAATAGGGAAAAGATGAAACATTTATTTTTACATGTCGAAAAGAACAAACAAACTTTTTATAAAAAATGTTATATTTTTAAATAATTTTCAATGATTTTTTTATGATTACTGCCATTCAAGAGTTTATTTTAAAAAATTGGATATACTTAGGTTGTTCGAAATCCATTCACAGTAATAAATAAAGTCCGAAAAAAAAATAAAATTAGTTAAGTACACAATTTTAATATGTTTGACATCGTTCTCATAAATATTTCTTTCCAAGATTTTCATGGCTCGGAACGGGTTACTTTTTAGTAACTTAGTTCCTTTTTTGATCTACGGCTGCTAAAAATTTACTTATTTTATGAAGAGTTTACTTTTTGTTACATTTTTTGCCCGAAATAATGAAATTAAATAATTAGTTAATCATATTATTCAAAAACTTGCGAAAAATGTAAAAATTCAAATTTTTCCAGTAAATTTGGCAATTTAGCTAAAATTGCTAGATTTAATTTAAAATTTAAATATTTTTTGTTGAAATATCGAACTATGTATTATATTTTCCGATGAGAATTTATCTTCTTTGGTTGAAATTTGGTTAAAAGTTGAACAATTTTTGTTGAAACTATATATATATATATATGTTTTGAAGATTCATCATTATAGTTAAAAATCCGTATTTTTTGGTAGAAAATTAATCTTCTTGATTGGAAATCACCCTTTTGTTTCAAAATACATAATTTTATTTGAAAATTCAGTTTTTTGGTTAGTAATGTACTTATTTTTTTTTTTAAATTAGTCTTTTTCGGTTGAAGATTCCCCTGTTTTCTTAGAAAATTCAACTATTTGGTTGGAAGATAAATTTTTTGTGAAAAATCCATATTTAATGGTTAAAAATTCAACTGCTTTGTACAAATTGGTCTTTTTGGCTTAAAAAATTAACAGTATGGTTGCAAAATAACCTATTTTGTTTTAAAATCGGCTTTTTTTAATGAATTCTACTGTTTTTTTATATTAAATTAAAATCTTTTTTGCTTGTTATATCAACTATTACATTTTTCGTTGACAATTCATCTTTTTTAGTCAAAAAAATTCAACCATTTTGTTAAAACTTAAACTACTTTCTTGAACACACATTTTTTGTTAAATATTCATAATTTTAGTGGAAACTTCGTCTTTTTGGGGGAAACTCTTTCTTTTCGTTATTTTTTTACCACATTTTTGTTACTTTTCGGTTAGTTTTTTGAGAGAAGTATGGTTACTATTTTAATATTTTTTGAAGCTTGAGCAGTTCCGAGCCCTGAAGATTTGTCATTTCTTGCTTACTATGATTAACACTTTCAATGTCAATTTCAAACTACACTCTTCAGTAGAGTGAAGTAAAAATGCTAAAATTAATCAAATCGTTTGAGAGGGATAGTAATTTGTGGATCGAAATCCAAAACAAGTAAATGAAAAATTGTTTGAGAATGGTTAATATCTTCTGTTCTCTTTTTTTAATTTACAATGAAAAATTCTTCAAATTCAAAAATAAATTTTGCCTTATTTAGAATTTTTTGATAATGTACAAAAACCTGTTTTTTTATCGATTCGAACCTCAAATTTCTTCAGCTTGAACTAAATAAACATGTTATTATTTTTTATTCATGGCAAACATTTTTTTCTTGGTGTTTACAACGTTCCAAAATCACAAAAAAAAAAATGAAATCCCAGAAATCCTAAATCATCACAAAAGTTTTTACCGAAAAAGCAAACTGATAAAATGTTTCTTTGGTTCAAGCTGAATAAATTTCAGGTTTGACATATTTAACTTTTTTTTTTTAAATGTGTACATATGACTCAATAAAAAAAACAACATATTTTTGCACATTTTCAACAAATTGTTATTGAGCAAAAAATTTATGTTCATATTTCATAATTTTTTATTATTGTTCACTAGTAAAAGCTGTAAGTATAACAAATTGTTCGTAATTTTCGAACCAATAGGAAAAATTCATAAATAATTTATTTAAGTGCTATAATTGCTTTAATTATAACTCAATATTGAGTATAATTAATAATTTCAGAGGATTTTCCGCGTAATTCAAGTATTGTATTTTCAAATATCGTATATTTACCGAGAAAAGGGAAAAAGGGGGACTATATATACTTAGAATCTTTCTAATCCTTTGCAATCCATTGCAACTTTTTAAGGCTCTTTAAAATTCCTTGGAATGTTTAAAATGCCCTAAAATCTTCCAAATCCTTTGAAATTCCTTCAAATTATTGAAATTTTTTTAAGTACCTTAAAATATTTCAAATCTTTTGAAATCCAATTAAACAACTGAATTCTTTTGAAAATTCTTTGGATTTTTTTTAAATATCCTTAAATATTTGAAATTATTCAAAATAAATTGAAAAAATCCTTGGAATCTTTTAAAATATCCAACAATATTTCAAATCCTTTGAAATTCCATTAAATTACTGAAAGAAATTGCAATTCCTTGGAATCTTTTAAAATATCCGACAACATTTCCAATCCCTTGAAATTCCATTTAAATTGCTGAAAGAAATTAAAATTCTTTAGAATCTTTCAAAATACCCTAAAATATTAAAAATCCTTTGCAACTTCTTAAAGATCTTGAAAAATCCTTCAAATTTGTAAAAATACCCTAATTTGTTTTAATATTTCGAAATTCCTCCATATTAATATAATCTATTAAAAATTGCTTGGAATCTTTCAAAATACCCTCAAATATTTCAATCAATTTGAAACCTTTTGAAATCTCGTGCAACTTTCAAAGCTGCTAAAAGCACTTGGAATCTTTTAAAGTACCCTAAAATATTTGAAATAATTTGTAATCCTTTGAAACTTTGAAACCTCCTTAAAATTCCTTAGAATCTTTTTATATACCCTCAGATATTTTAAATATTTCTGAACCTTTCTAAATCTTTTGAGAGTTTTTGCAGCTTTTGAAAATTCCCTGGAATTTTTAAAAATACCCTGAAATCTTTAAAATACTTTGGAATAACTTCAAATCATTGAAATATATTTAAAATATCCTTAGAATCTTTTAAAATACCCTGAATTATTTATAATCCTTTGAAACTTTATGAAATCTCTTAAAACTTTTTGAAGCTCTTGAAAATAAATAAAGAATAAAAATAAATCATTAAAACTTGTTTGAGCCCTTAATGCTTTTTCAATCGAATTTGAGGACGCTTAAGACGTGAGAATAAATAAAAAATATAAATTTTTTGTAAAAATAAGATTATCATAGGATCATTATAAGATTATAATTTATGCAAAATATAGGAGGTCTGTGTTCTCAATTATACGTCTGGTGAGCATTCTAAGGACGGATAAAATTCTGACGACCAAGAACGTGATTTGTTATTTTTATAAAATAAAGAGAAAGAAGAAACTTCGGTGATCACAAACGAGAATGATCGGAAGCAAGAAGTCAATCTGTAATAAGCAGATAAAAGGGCAGTTTAAAAAGTTGACGTTTTCAATTGGTAAAAAGATCATCAACAGTAGTATCCACGACTTTCTAGAATTTCTTGTGTTCCTTAACTAATAAAATAATCTCGCTGATGCATTAATCTTTATTAAACCTCGTTTTAAAGAATTAAGCAATAAATTGTTTATTCAGAAAAACAATCAATTCAACTCATATTATTTTTACTATATTTAAGTATTATTTTTATTGATAAACATTGTGTTTGAGTTAAATTGAGTAAAGTTCAAGTAAAACGTTTTTCAAGTTCTTGATTATAATACTTTCTGATACATATTCTTATTTACTTATAAATTTTTTAATGATTTATTAAAGAGATCAAGTTAGCAACGTAGAAAAACTACTTCGCCATATTGAATTATTTTTTTGAAGAATAGAAGCAATTTAATTCATTTCTTCACCAGGATCTCCTAGGTATATCGCAAATGATATCCTACAGAACGGAAATCTCGATATTCCTGGAATCAACCAAGGATAACTCAGAATATCCTGAGGATGTCCTGATGAAGTCAAAATTCTCGATATTTCCAACTGGAAATTTGGTAAAATTTATTAACCTTAGACATTCATCTCGAACTACAATACAGTATGTAAATGCGAACCAATCGACGTTTAATCAATTACTTTTACGGAATTATTATCCTTCAGATTTCCCTCACAGCATAAGCTATTGGCGGGATATTCCATTTATCTCCCAGGATATCTTGAGCACATCCAAGAATATCCTCGGTATATCGCGAATAATATTCTACTCTCTAAATCTGAATTAGTAGAAAACTACTAATTGGTAGTAGTTTTCTACTAATTCAAATAGTGCCGATTCTTTTAGTAGCAGTCAGTAAAAATTTACTAATTCAATGAGTAAGAATAATGACTAAATGAATTAGTAACTATATCTACTAAAGGAATTGGTAATTCTTCTACTAAATGAAGTGGTAAATGTATTGCTGGTTACTGTTTCAAACGGTAGTTTCAAGTAAATTAAAAAACTTATTTTACAATGAAGAGAATGTTACTAAAATACATTAATCTATGAATTTAAATAATAATGCAAAGAAATTTCCATTTTATCTTCTTATACTCAAAACTCAGTGCATATTTAGATCAAATTAATGTGGGTCCTGTCTTAAATTAAATTTGAACCGTTTCAAATTCCTAAAGTTCATAGTAAAAAAAAGACGATTTTTCAACGAAATACATGAATTCTCAACCAAATAGTTGAATTTTTAACTAAAAAATATAAATAATTTCAATAATCAATAATTTTAAATATAAGTTTTTCTTACACAATTAAAAATACTAATTTCAAACGAAAAACACTAATATATAAAAAATTGTCAAAAGATTCTAAATCTTTTTCAAATTATAATGATTTGTTTTGAAAATAAAAATTTTCGATCTAGAATAACAATTTAACCTAAAATTGTTCAAAAGTTGTGAATCTTCTTTGGAATCTTATGATTTTTTAATAAAAAATGTAATGTCCGACAAAAACATTAACACAATTCGAGTTTGTTCAAGCTTGTATATTTTATTATTTTAAACAAAAAATATTGGATTTAAATCTAATGATTGATTAAAAATACCAATTTCAGGCGTAAAAGCCAACGTAACCTAAAGTTGTTCAAAAATTTGTAAATATTCTTTGAAATTTAATAATATTTTATTAAAAATACTAATAATTTTCAACAAAACACACTAAAATAACAGAAAATTGTCCAGAATTGTAAAGTTTTTGGTGTAAAAGGCCAACGCAATTTAAAATTGTTAAAAATTATGAACTTTTGAAATTGAATAATTTTTGTTTAAAAATTTTAGCTTCCAGTAAAAAACGCTAACGAAACCGAAAAAAGGTAAATTGTTGAAAAATGTTTAATC
Organism: Andricus grossulariae; assembly: GCA_011634705.1. Taxonomy (NCBI): domain Eukaryota; kingdom Metazoa; phylum Arthropoda; class Insecta; order Hymenoptera; family Cynipidae; genus Andricus; species Andricus grossulariae. The sequence continues at coordinate 22,259 of JAABKJ010002513.1, read as the reverse complement.
TTTCAAATCTAACAATTTTTAATTAGAAGTAATCATTTCCGGTGCAAAACGCCAACATAACCTACATTTGTTAAAACATTTGTAAATATTCTTTGAACTATAATAATTTTTTGTTAAAAATACCAACAATTCCTGACGGAAAGCATTAACACAACAGAAAATTGTTCAGAATTGTAAATCTTCTTCTATAATGATTTTTATTTTAAAATACCAGTTTTTGGTATAAAACGCTAACGTAACCTTAAATTGTTAAAAATTATGAATCTTTAAAATCTAATATTTTGGTTTAAAAATATAACTCTCCGGTAAAAAACACTAACAAAATTGAAAAACGTAAATTGTTAAAAAAAAATCAATCTTTTAAATCTAATAATTTTTTATTAAAATTCCCCATTTCCGGATTAAAACGCAACATAACCTAAAGTTGTTCAACATTGAGAATCTTGATGATTTTGGTTCAAAAATCCTAATTTCCGATGGAAAAAACAATCTCAACCCAAAATTTTACGAAATTTTATTTTCTGATTTTATATTAACATTATTTTCTAAAAATCCAAATTTCCAACGAAAATGAAATTAAGCATGAGATAAATTTTTTTCACGCTTTCGTTTTTACTGTAAAAGCCGTTAATATAATGTGAAACTGTTCAAAAATTACGAATCCTGTTCTGACTATAATAATTTTTGTTTTAAAATTACCAGTTTTTGGTGTAAAACGCTAACGTAATCTATATTTGTTTTAAAAAAAAATTGAAACTTTAAAAATTAATGAGTTTTGTTTAAAAATATTAATTAAAAATTTCTGTCAAACTTTTAATCATTGAAATCTAATAACTTTTTATTAAAAGTATACATTTCCGGTCTAAAATGGTAACATCACCTAGCATTGGTGAAAATTGGGAATCTTGATGATGATACTTGTTTAAAAATTCTAATTTCCGGTGAAAAAAACTAATCAAACTTAATTTTTTTTAGAAATTTTAACTTTTCTTCGAAACTTTCTGATTTTATATTAAAATACTTATTCAAAAATATTATTTTTTCCATCGAAAAACACTAACTTCAAGTAATCAAAAGCCAATCAGGTTTTCAACAACAATAATTTCGAAATTTTCGGGACATACATATCGCTACACCACTTTTTTGTACAGGAAAATAAAATTTTATTAATAAATTCAAAGTTATAAGAACAAAAGTATATCAATTGTCAGACTTTCTTTTCTTTATTGCAAAATTGTAGAATCAATCATGTTAGACTTTCTATTTTTATGTGGTGCAAATCATTGACAATTTGCTATTGTCTTTTTTCTTTGGATCATAGTTTTTTTTTAATCAAATCATAATTTGATTAATTAATTAATTTAAATTTAATTAATTTAAATTAATTAATTTTTTTTTAATCAAAACATAATTCTTATAATTCTTGAAAAATTAATCGCAGCTTCAACAAAAAGGCAAGAAAGGGGAAAAATTCTAAAATATAAGGATTATAGGGGATGTTGAGAAAAATAGGGGGAAAAGGGGAATAAGGGACTGACTGTGATCCCTGTATCTAGTTTAAAAATGAAAATGTATTTATTAAATAAGAATTTTCATTGTAAAAACACTCACTTCCTTCTTCCTGATTATCTGGAGGAGGTATCAGGTGCTCAAAGCTTACGTTCTCGTGAAACTCGACCCCGAGAATTAAAGCAACTTTTAAAAGAATGCATTGAAGTTGCCGAATGCTGATGTGATCAATCGCCCCAGCGCAGAATTTTCCGAAAAATTTCTTAGCTCCCAGGCTCCGAAGGTCTTGAATCACGAAAGGCCACAAATGAAGAACGTTGTTTCGAGACATTCTGTCTCGTTTCTCAATAACCACAACTTTAGCTCCCAGCAACTGGGCTTCGATCGCTGTTCGTAAACCGCAAGGTCCACCTCCAATTATTAAAACCTGGAAAAAAAATACAAATTTTAAACAGATTTCGTAGCTCAAAATGCACTCAAAACAGGAGGAATAGGGCGAATTTTAAAGAAAATAGGGGAATAAATTCTTTTAAATAAAATTAATGTCGGTACCATATTAAATTCAGTATTAAATGCTTAAGATTTTAAGTTTAAATATACTGCATTTTCAAAAAAATAGTTGAATTTAAAAAAAAAAAATTATTTTTATGAAAAAAATTCATTTTCAACCCAACAGTTGGATTTCCAACAACAACAAAAATTAATTTTAAAACAAAAGATTGCATTTATAACCAAATAGTGGAACTTACGATGTCAAATTAAAAAAAAAATGAATTTTCAATCAAAATGGATGAATTTTCTATCCAAAAAGACGAATGTTCCACAAGACAGTTGAATTTTCAACCAAAAAAATATCATTTTTTGATCAAATAATTGAATTTTCAACACAAAAATTAAATTTTCAACCAAATAGTAGAGAATTTTTAACCAAAAGAGACTAATTCTGGACAAAACTATGATAGTAGACTTTTCAATAAAAAAATAGGACTTTTCTCATAAAAGATGAATTTTCATTCCAAAAGGACCAATTTTCTAATCAAAAAGACAAATTTTCAACAGAAAACTGAATTTGTGGCCAAAATAGATTACTTTTTAACAAAATAGTACAATTTTCAACCTATTAATTAAATTTTCAACAAAATATTCGAATTTTTGAACAAAAGAGATGAGTCCTGTACCAAAAATATTAAAAAGAGATTAATTCTGAGCCAAAAATATAATAGTAAACTTGTCAAATAAAAATGATCTTTCAAGCAAAAAAGATGAATTTTCAACCAAGAAAGTTGACTTATTAACAAAATAGTTGAATTTTCGACCGAAAAAAATATCATTTTTTAATCAAATAATTGAATTGTCAAGACAAGAATTAAATTTTCAACTAAATAATAGAATTTTTAGCCAAAAGAGATGAACTTTGAACCCAAATATAAAGGAGACTTTTTGATTTAAAAAATAATCGAAGATTTAAAAAAATAGTCCATTTTTTATCAAAATACTTGAATTTTCAAACAAATAGTAAAGAATTTTTAACCAAAAGAGACTAATTCTGAACAAAACTATGTAAGTAGACTTTTCAATCAAAAAGAATTAACTTTCAACCATAAAAGAATAAATTTTCAACCAAAAAAGATGAATTTTCTCATAAAAGATGAATTTTCATCCCAAAAGGGCGAATTTTCTAACCAAAGGAACAAATTTTCCACAAAAATTTGAATTTTCGACCAAAAAGGATTACTTTATAACGAAACAGTAGAAAGTTCAAATTTCAACAAAAAGATGAATTTTCAATCCAAATGGACGAATTTTCTATTAAAAAAACGAATGTTCAACAAGACAGTTGAATTTTCAACCAAAAAAAAATATAATTTTTTAATCAAATAATTGAATTTTCAACACAAGAATTAAATTTTCAACCAAATAGTAGAATTTTTAGCCAAAAGTGATAAACTTTCAACCCAAATATAAAGGCAGACTTTTTATATTAAAATATAATAGATGATTTAAGAAAATAGTCCATTGTTCAAGAAAATAATTAAATTTTCAAACAAATAGTAGAGAATTTAAAAAAAAAGAGACTAATTCTGTACAAAACTATGATAGTAGACTTTTCAATAAAAAAGAATTAACTTTCAAACATAAAGGATTAATTTTCAACCAAAAAAGATGACTTTTCTCATAAAAGATGAATTTTCATTCCAAAAGGACGAATTTTCTAATCAAAAAGACAAATTTTCAACAAAAAGTTGAATTTGCGACCAAAATAGATTACTTTTTAACAAACTAGTAAAATTTTTAACCTAATAATTAAATTTTCAACAAAATAGTCGAATTTTTAACCAAAAGTGATGAATCCTGAATCAAAAATATTATATCTGACTTTTCAATGAAGATGAGTTTTCTACCAAAAGATGAATTTTCAATTCACCAGGACGAATTTTCTATAAAAAAAAAGTCGAATTTTCAACAAAATAATATAATTCTCAACCAAATAATAGAATCTTTAACAAAAAGAGATTAATTCTGAGCCAAAAACATAATGGTAATCTTGCCAAATAAAAAGGATTTTTCAACCAAAAAAGATGAATCTTCAACATAATAATTAAATTTTCAACAAAATAGTCGAATTTTTAACCAAAAGAGATGAATCCTGAACCAAAAATATTATAGCTGACTTTTCAAAGAAGATTACTTTTCTACCAAAAGATGAATTTTCAATCCAAAAGGACGAATTTTCTATATCTAAAAAGTTGAATTTTCAACAAAATAATTTAATTTTTAATCAAATAGTAAAATTTTTAACCAAAATAGATTAATTCTGAACCCAGAATATAATAGTAGATTTTTCAATGAAAAATGAATTCATTAAAAAAATAAATGACTAATTTTCTATTCAAAAATACGAATGTTCAACAAGACAGTTTGAATTTTCAGCCAAAAAAAAAATCATTTTTTAATCAAATAATTGAATTTTCAACACAAAAATTAATTTTTCAACCAAATAGTAGAATTTTTAGCCAAAAGAGATGAATTTTGAACCCAAATATATATTAGACTTTTCAATTTAAAATAGAATAGAAGATTTTAAAAAATAGTCCATTTTTCAATAAAATAATTAAATTTTAAAACAAATTGTAGAGAATTTTTAACTAAAAGAGATTAATTCTGGACAAAACTATAATAGTAGACTTTTCAATCAAAAATAATGAACTTTCAACCATAAAGGTTGAATTTTCAACCAAAAAGATGACTTTTCATTACAAAAGGACGATTTTTCTAATCAAAAAGACAAATTTTCAACAAAAATTTGAATTTGCGACCAAAATAGATTACTTATTAACAAAATAGTTGAATTTTCGAAAAATATTTAAGTTTTCAACAAAATAGTCAAATTTTTAACGAACAAAAAGATGAATTCTAAACCAAAAATATAAAAGTAGACTTTTCAATGAAAAAGGAATTCATTAAAAATAATAAATGACCAATTTTCTATACAAAGAGACGAATGTTAAACAAAACAATTGAATTTTTATCCTAAAAACAGGGCTCGGAACTGCTCAAGTTTCAAAAAATAGTAAAATAGTAAACATAATTCTCTCAAAAAAGTTACCGAAAAGTAACAATAAGGTGTCAAAAAAGTAACCAAAAAAAAAGATTTTTTTACCAAAAAAGACGAATTTTCCACCAAAATTATAAATCTTCACAAAAAAAAAGTATTTTTAAGAAAGCAGTTCAGTTTTTAACAAAATTGTTGAAATTTTCTGACTAAAAAAGATGAATTGTTAAAGAAAAATGTAATAGTTGATATAATAACCAAAAAAGATTTTAATTCATTATAAAAAACAGTAGAATTCATTCGAAAAATACGATTTTTCAACAAAATAGGTTATTTTTCAACCAAATTGTTGAGTTTTTAAGCCAAAAAGACCAATTTTTACAAAAAAGTTATCTTTCAACCAAATAGTTGAATTTTTTACGAGAACAGGGGAATCTTCAACCGAAAAAGACGATTTTTCAACAAAATAAGTACATTTCTAATAAAAAAGATGAACTTTCATCTAAAATGCTGAATCTTCAACAAAAAAATATAGTTTTAACAAAAATTGTTCAACTTTTAACCGAATTTCAAGCAAAGAAGATAAATTCTCATCGAAAAATATAATACATAGTTCGATATTTCAACAAAAAAGATTTAAATTTTAACTTAAAAACTAGCCACTTTAGCTACATTGCAATTTTTATCAGAATTCATAATAATTCAATTGATGGCTCTTTTTATACATTTCAACTAATTATTATTTTATTATTATTATCTAATTTTGCCGGCTCTAAAGTGCCAAATTTACTAAAAAATGTGGAATTTTTATATTTTTCACAAGTTTTTAAATAATACGATCAATGAATTAATTAATTTCGTTATTTTGGGCAAAAAATGTAACCAAAAGTAACCTTTTCATAAAATAAGTAACTTTTTAGTATCCGCGGATCAAAAAAGTAACTAAGTTACTAAAAAGTAACTCGTTCAAAGTCCTGTTTATTCTATAAAGAGTAAAAGCTAAATTATAACTTGATAAATAAAAAACTTTTCAATAGCAAGATTTTTTATAAACGATATGTTTCTTTCATAATAGACTAAAAGATTTAAATTACTTTTCGCATTTCAATAAAATACCTGTTTTAAAAGAGAAAATTTAATTCAAGTTTCCCATTAAAAATTCAAGGAGAATTCCAGGTTTTCAAGTGAGAAGATAGTGGCTTGGCGTCGCCAGGCCTTCGAATAAAGTACCCTGATGATGCCAGGCCTCGACTACACCACTGCGAATGACCCATGCACAGTATGGTGGTCCAAAAATGCATTGGAAATTTTTTTTTTCAATTTTCATCGGGACACCCCCCAAATTTGTTCGAATCGACCTAAAAATAAATCCATTTTTTTTTTTTTTTTTGAAAAAAAATTATATCGTGGGAATGGTCGACGACCATTGTAAATCATTAATCTCAGTGAACGTGATAAAATCACTGTAGAAGCGTAAACGTGCGTGAAAAAAGGAAAACAATATAATATACTTTCTGCTTTCAGCACATCTGTAACTGCGCTGATTGTTGCGAGATTTTCCAATTCTTAACACAGGATCAGTTATTTTACTTCTGATTAGATGAATGTTCCATATGCACATTTTAGAGAATAAGATTTAGAGAAAGTGTTGCATGCACTGCAAGAAATTTTCGATAAATAGGACATGAAAATAAACAAAGGTGCAATCTAATGTCATTCCATTCAATCCATTGAAATCACATGCAACCCTCTAGAATTATTTGCAATAAGATGTAACCCTTTCAAATCTATTGAATCATATAAACTTTCATGAAATGTCATGCAATCTCCTGCAATCCCTTGTATTCTCAAGAATACTCGATGCAAACCCATGCACTACTTTAAAATGCTTTGCAATAACATGCAATACTTTAAAATCCCATGTGATCCTTTAAAATCCCATACAATCCTCTAAAATCCCATGCAATCCCTTAAAATCCCATGCAATCTTGATACAATTCCCATAAAATAATGGGATCTCCTGCAATCTCCTGCAATCTCTTGTATTTCAATGCGAACTGGATGCAAAACCATGCAATTCTTTTAAATTCTTTGCAATAACGTGCAATCCTTAAAAATCCCATGTAATCGCATGAAATCCCATGCAATCTCCTGCAATCCCTTGTATTCTAATGAGATCTCGATGCAAATGCATGCACTACTTTTAAATCCTTTGCAATAACATGCAATCCTTTAAAATCCCATGCGATCCTTTAAAATTCATACAATCCTCTAAAATCCCGTGCAATTCCTTAAAATCCCATCCATTCTTGATACAATTCCCATGGAATAATGGAATCTCCTGCAATCTCTGGTATTTTCAATCAATCTTGATGCAAACCCATGAAACCCTGTGAAATTGTCTGCAATAACATTGCAATTGTTTAAAATCCCTTGTAATCACATGAAATCTCATGCAATCTCATGAAATCTCCTGCAATCTCTTGTATTTGTATGCAAACTCGATGCAAACCCATGCAATTCTTTTAAACTCTGCGCAATAACATACGATCCTCCAAAATCACATGTAACCCTATAAAATTCTTTGCAATAACATGCAATTCTTTGAAATCCACTGTAATCACATGAAATCTTATACAATCTCCTTCAATCCCTTGTATTCTCAAGAAAACTCGATGCAAACCCATGCACTACTTTTAAATCCTTTCGAATAATATGTAATCCTTCAAAATCCCATGCGATCATTTTAAATCCCTTGCAATCACGTACAATCTCGTGCAATCTCATGTAATCTCCTGCAATCTCGATGCGAACCCATGCAATTCTTTTAAATTCTTTGAAATAACATGCAATCCTTCAAAATCCCATGTAATCCTCTAAAATTCTTTGCAATAACATGCAATTCTTTGTAATCAATTGTAATCACATGAAATCTCATGCAATCTCATGCAATCTTCCGCAATTTCTTTTGTTCTCATGCAATCTTCATGCAAACCCATGCAACCCTCTAGAATTATTTGCAATAAGATACAATCCTTTCAAATCTATTGTAATCACATGAACTTTCATGAAATCTCATACAATCACCTGCAATTTCTTGTATTCACATGAAATCTCGATGCAAACCCATGCACTACTTTAAAATCCTTTGAATTAGCATTTAATACTTTAAAATCCCTCGTAATCGCATGAAATCTCATGCAATATCCTGCAATCCCTTGTATATTCCAATAAAATCTCGATGCCAACTCATGCACTACTTTAAAATCCTTCGAAATATCATGTAATCCTTCAAAATCTCATGCAGTCCTTCAAAATCTCATGCAATACCTTGTATCACATGAAATCTCGTGCAATCTCATGTAATCTCGTGCAATCCCTTGTATATTCCAATAAAATCTCGATGCCAACTCATGCACTACTTTAAAATCCTTCGAAATATCATGCAATCCTTCAAAATCCCATGCAGTCCTTTAAAATCTCATGCAATACCTTGTATCACATGAAATCTCGTGCAATCTCATGTAATCTCCTGCAATCTCTTGTATTTCAATGCAATCTTGATGCAAGCCCATGCAATTCTTTTAAATTCTTTGAAATAACATGCGATCCTTCAAAATTCCATGTATCCTCTAAAATTCTTTGCAATAACATGCAATCCTTTGAAATCAGTTGTAATCACATTAAATCTCATGCAATCTTATGCAATCTCTTGTATTCTAAAGCAATCTTGATGCAAACCCATGCAACCCTCTGAAATTATTTGCAATAACATGCAATCCTTTCAAATCTATTGTAATCACATGAAATCTCACGCAATCACCTGCAATCTCTTGTATTCCCATGAAAACTCGATGCAAACCCATGCACTACTTTAAAATCCGTTGAAATAACATGCAATATTTTAAAATCCCTTGTAATCGCATGAAATCTCATGCAATCTCCTGCAATCCCTTTTATTCCAATAAAATCTCGATGCAAACTCATGCACTACTTTAAAATCCTTTGAAATAACATACACTACTTTAAAATACTTTGCAATATCATGCAATCCTTTAAAATCCTATGGAGTCCTTTAAAATCTCATGAAATCCCTTGTAATCACATCAAATCTCGTGCAATCACATGTAATCTCCTGCAATCTCTTGTATTTCAATGCAATCTCGATGCTAACCCATGCAATTCTTGCAAATTCTTTGCAATAACATGCGATCCTTCAAAATCCAACGTAAGCATCTAAGATTCTTTGCAAGAACGTGCAATTCTTTCAAGTCTATTGTAATCACATAAACTTCCATGAAAACTCATGCAATCACCTGCAATCTCTTGTATTCCAATGAAATCTCGATGCAAGCCCATGCACTACTTTAAAATCCTTTGCAATAACATGCAATCCTTTAAAATGACATGCAATCCCTGTAAATCCAATGCAATCTTGATACAATTCCTATGGAATGATGGAGTTTCCTGCAATCTCTTGCAATCTCTTGTATTTTCAAGCAATCTTGATGTAAACCTATGCAACCCTGTAAAATTCCGTGTAATAATATTGCAATCCTTCAAAATCCCGTGTAATCACATGAAATTCCATGCAATCTCTTGTATTTCAATGCAATCTTGACGCAAACCCATGCAATTCTTTAAAATCCTTTGCAATAACATGCAATCCTTTAAAATTCCATGCAATCCCTTAAAATCCCATGCATTCTTGATACAATTCCCATGGAATGATGGAATCTCCTGTAATCTCTTGTATTCTCAAGCAATCTCGATTAAATCCCATGCAACCCTGTAAACTTCTTTGCAATAATATTGCGATCCTTTAAAATCCCTTGTAATCACATGAAATCTCATGCAATCTCATGCAATCTCTTGTATTTCAATGCAAACTGGATGCAAACTTATGCAATTCTTTGAAATTCTGTGCAATAATATGCAATCCTTTAAAATCACATGCAACCCTCTAAAATTCTTTTCAATAACATGAAACCCTTTCAAATCCATCGTAATCACATGAAATCTCATGCAATCTTATGCAATCTCTTGTATTCTCAAGAAAACTCGATGCAAACTCATGCAATTCTTCAAACTCCTTCAATAACATTCAATCCTTTAAAATCCCATGCTATCCCTTAACATAACATGCAATCTTGATACAATTCCCATGGAGTGATGGAATCTCTTGAAATCTCCTGCAATCTCTTGTTTTCTCAAGCAATCTTCATGCAATCCATGAAACCCTGTAAAATTCTTTGCAACAAGATTGCAACCCTTCAAAATCCCTTGTAATCACATGAAATATCATGCAATCTCATGCAATCTCCTGCAATCTCTTCTATTTCAGTGCGAACTCGATGCAAACCCATCCAATTTTTTAAACTCCTTCAATAACATGCAATCCTTTGAAATACCATGAAATCTTGATACAATTCCCATGGAATGATGGAATATCCTGTAATCTCTTGTATTCTCAAGCAATCTCGATGCAAACTTATGCAACTCTGTAAAATTCTTTGCAATAATATTGCAATCCTTTAAAATCCCTTGCAATCACATGAAATCTCATGCAATCTCCTGAAATCTCTTGTATTTCAATGCAATCTCGATGCAAACTCATGCACTACTTTAAAATCCTTTAAAATAACATACACTACTTTAAAATCCTTTGCAATATCATGCAATCCTTTAAAATCCCATACAGTCCTTTAAAATCTCATGCAATCCCTTGCAGTCACATGAAATCTCGTACAATCTCATGTCATCTCCTATAATCTCTTGTATTTCAATGCAATTTTGATGCAAGTAACCCATTCAATTCTTTTAAATTTTTTGCAGTAACATGCAATCCTTCAAAATCCCATGTAACCCTATAAAATTCTTTGCAATAACATGCAATCCTTTGAAATCCACTGCAATCACATAAAATCTCATGCTGTCTCATGCATATCCTCGGCAATCTCTTGTAATCCCATAAAATAACGATGAAAACCCATGCACTACTTTAAAATCCTTTGCAATAACATGCAATCCTTTAAAATCCCATGCAATCCCTCAAAATCCCATGCAATCTTGATACAATTCCCATGGAATTATGGAACCTGATGCAATGTCCTGCAAATCCTTGTATTCCCATGCAATCTCGATGCAATTCCATGAAATCTTTTAAAATCCCTTATAGGCCCATGCAATGTTGATGCAAACCCACGAAATCCTATAAAAGCTCTTTTAATCCCATGCAATCATTCAAAATCCTTTGCAATCCCATGTAATCCTTTAAAATCCCACGGAATCTCTTGAAATCCCATGGAATTCTTAGCAATCCCTTTAAATCGCATGCAATTCTTTAAAGTCCCTCACAATCCCAATCAATCTCTATAAAATCTCCAACGATCTCTTCAAAAGTTCGTGCAATCACATGCTGTGCTTGCAATCTCATGCAACGCCATGAAATCTCATGCATCCCCCATGGAATCTTTTGCAATCTCATGCAATCATTTAAAATCTCTTGTAATCCCATTCAATTTCGATGCAATCCCATGTAATCTTTTGATATATTTTGTGATCCGATGCAATATCGATGCAATTCCATGAAATCTCCTGTAATCCTATAAAGTTCTTAGCAACCCCTTAAAATCCCATTAAATCTCTCTTCAATCCCTTGAAATCTCTTGTAATCCGAAGAAATCTCATGTATTCTTATGGAATCCTTCAAAATCCCTTGTAATCACGCAATCCCTTGCAGTCTGTTAAAATATTTTGTAATCCAATGTAATTCTTTGTAATCCCACGCATTCCTTTAAAATCCCATTTAATCCTCTAAAATCCCTTGTAGGTCCATAAAATCTCGATGAAATTTCATGCAATCTCGTGTAATCCTATGGAATCCTTTAAAATCACTTGAAATCCCATGCAATGCCTTGCACTCTCATGCAGTTTCGATGCAATTCCACGAAATCCTTTAAAATTCTTTAAAATCCCATGCAATCCTTTAATACTTCAATCCTTGGATATCGCATTTAATATTTATGAAATATCGATCGATCTCTTTAAAATTTCGTGGAATCCCACGCATTACTTGCAATCTCTTGCAATCCTCTAAAAAACCTTGTAAACCCATGCGATCCCATGCAATCTCCTGCAATTTTAAACAATTCTTCAAATTCCCTTGTTGGCCTATATAATCACGACGTAATTTCACGAAATCCTTTAAAATCTTTTGTAGTCGCATGTAATCTGAATAATTCCATTGTAATACCATGGAATCCTTTGCAGGCCTTTAAAATCCCATGTAATCGTTTAAAATCCATGTAATCCCATGTAGAAATTTTGGATCAATCAAGAATTCCTCTATTGCTTATTATATAACACGTTCATTCCGCAACACCGCTTCGACACAGGTCGCTGATCAATCTCTATAGCAATCACCCCAGGCGAAGAGCTTCACAAAGTCATCATACTTCATAGATCACACAATAATATACAAAATAACTAATAATCCTATAGTAAGATCCATACCTTTTACTCCAATTACATCCACTAAGTAAAGCTCTCCACGAGGGCCCATTAGTATCCAGGATCGTTTCAGGCACGTTTGTTTCTGCACACTTTCCTGTGCGGAAAGAGGAAGAAATAAAAATAAAGTCAAATAAGATGATGAACATAAAATGAACATAACATGCGTGCGACATGTCCCTTCCACAAACTTAATTTGCGCACCTCAGCACCAACAATTTCCAAATATTGTTTTCATGAATTCATAAACTTGTATAAATAATTTTTTATGACAAAAAATTACCAGGAAAATCCAGTTTAAATTGAAATGGTTCTTTAATTGTAATATTTGTAATAAGCAGGAAAAGAGGTCAAGATTTTATAATTGCAATATCACTGTTGTTGATATATCAACATTCATACTAATAATTACAATTTAAAGGGAAATTTACTGGTAAATGTACAAAGCAACATAGACAACAGTCATTGAAAAGATATTCTTAGTTGAATCCGTGAACAAATTATGCCTATTCGTTGAAAAATAGCCAAACTCTGGATATGTTTATTTAAATTGTTTGAATAATTAATAATTATTGTAAATGTGCAAAGAATCGTGGAAAAGAGTTATTGGAAATACATTCTTTATTGATTCCGGAAACAAATTGAGTCTATTCTTTAAATAATAGCCTAACTCTTAATTTGTCTATGAAGATTGTTTAAATAATTAAAAAATCTTGGAAATTTGCAGAGAATTATATAAAAAAAAGTCATCAGAAAGGTATTCTTAGTTCATTTTGTAAAAAAATGAGTCTATTCATTGAAAAATAGCCGAACTCTGAATTTTTGTATGGAAATAGTTTAAATAATTATGAATTCATTGTAAATTTACAAAGCAACATAGAAAAGAGTTATCGGAAAGATATATATAGTTGACACCTTAAACAAATTGTGCTTAATCCTTGGAAAACAGCCAAACTCTGAATATGTTCATAAAAATTGTCTAAATAATTAGTCATTATTGTAGGTTTGCAAAGTATCGCAGAGAAGAGTTATTGGAAATACATTCTTTATTGTTTCCGGAAACAAATTGAGCCTATTCTTTGAAATATAGTCTAACTCTTAATTTGTGTATGAAAATTGTTTAAATAATTAAAAAATCTTGGAAATTTGCAGAGAATTATATAACAAAATGTCATCAGAAGGATATTCTTAGTCAATTTTGTAAAAAATTGAGCCTATTCATTGGAAAATAGCCAAACTCTGAATTTTTTTTATGGAAATGGTTTAAATAATTATTCATTCTTGTAAATTTATAAAGCAACATAAGAAAGAGTCATCGGAAAGATATTCTTAGTTGACACCTTCAAAAAATTGTTCCTATTCTTTGAAAAACAGCTAAACTCTGCATATGTTCATAAAAATTGTTTCAATAATTATTAATTATTGTAGATTTGCAAAGTCTTGTAGAAAAGAGTTATTTGAAATATATTCTTGGTAATTTTCTAAAGAAATAGAGCCCATTCGTTGAAAAAATAGCCAAACTCTTAATTTTTAATTCTCAATTGTTCAAATAATTAATAATTCTGGTAAATTTGCAAAGCAACATAGAAAAGAGTCATCAGAAAGATATTCTTAGTTGACTTCGTAAAGAAATTATGCCTATTTCTTGAATATGTTTATGGAAATTGTTTAAATGATTAATAATTATTGTAAATTTGCAAAGTACCGTAGAAAAGAGTTATTTGAAATACATTCTTGGTAATTTCGTAAAGAAATTGAGCCCATTCGTTGAAAAATGGGCAAACTCCTAATTCTTTGAAATATTTAATAATTCTTAGAAATTTGCAAAGCATCATACAAAAAAGTCATCGGGAAGATATTCTTAGTTAATTCTGTAAACAAAATTGAGCCTATTCGTTGAAAAACAGCCAAAAAGCAATTCGCTGAAAAATAGACGATTTCTGTAAAAAATTGAGCCTATTTGTTGAAAAATAGCCAAAAGCCTATTCGCTTAACAATATAGTCAAAAATCTATTCGTTAAAGAATGGCCAAACTCTGAATTTGTTAATGAAAATTGTTCAAATAATAAATAATTATTTAATTTGCAAAGTATACCATTGAAAACGAAATTTCAATTGCTTGAGATTTCAAAAATAGTTCAAACTGGAAAGAAATCATATTCGTCGAAAGTGTAACTAAAATATTAAAAATATGGAAAATCTGAATTTACTTATGGAAATTGTTTAAATAATTAATAATTCTCGGGTTGAATTAACAAAAAAATTTGTTGTTTCAACCATAGAATATCGTTATTATATGAACAATAAAATATTTGGTTGACAGAACCAAATTTTTTAATTTTTTTGGGCAAATATTTTAGTAGATGGAGTATTTGGTTGATTTAGCCAAAAAATGTTGGTGGTTCAATCAAATATTTTGTTGAATCGACCAAAATTTGTTTGATTTAACCAAATTTCGATTTATAATAAAAAAGAAAGTTTTTTATTAATTACACATTTTTTTGTCAGTGTAGAATCCAGACGCGGGATGCGTATAATATCAAATAAAAGAAAAGAGGGAGTTAGGCCACCTGTCGCTTTTCCCACGATTTTCTTCCTTCTTGAGCAAAAATTTATTTCCTTCGTATTTTTCTTTCGCAAATGCTAACTGAGATCCCATTCAGAAGAGTTGGGGTTGGGGTCGGTGGAAACAATTTTAAAATTGTTTTTCCACTTGAGAGATTTATAGCATATTTAAATATTCCGAAGAGCTTTTTTCATTTTTGAGAATAAATAATGCCCTTATATTGTTTTTTTATTAATTTTAGAAAAATAGAAACTACAGTCGAATTTATTATTTATTTCAACTATTATGACCATAATCTATTATACAAATCGTAACCAAGTTGTAATTCTAAAATGTTGAAAAAAATATATAAAAAATAATACTTAAAAAAAATTCAGAAATGCATTTAAATTCAGAGGCCGACTTCAATTCAGGAAAAAGGACTGAATTTAAGAAGGTCAATATTTTTATTTCAGAATTTAATATGTCCATTTTATTGGATTCAGATCAACTTTACTTGAGAATCCTTAGAATACCAGAATATTAAGGTATTCTTTTTTACTATGATTTTTCAAAAATCCGACATTCCATATTACAAGACCAATAATTAAAATGGGAATAATTAGAAATTTTAGATAAATTGATTTATAAATAAATGCTTTTTTAATGGATAAGAACAGTTAAATATTTAAACAATTTTTATAAAGAAAATGTACAATTTGGCCACTTTTGGCACTTTTTTTGCGGAATCAACAAGAAATGTCTTGCCAATTTTTCCTTCTTGTTATATTTTTCTAATTAAGAAAAGTTTTTTATTATTTAAACAATATTTATAAACAAATGCACAGTTTGACCATTTTTCATGATTATTATATGTTATTCTAACTAAGAAGAAGTGTTAATTATATTTAAACAATATTCCGCAAAAAAAAATTAAATTTATCATAGAAAAATGGTAAAAAATTTGTCTTTTTAGTTTCAAAATTCATCTCGTTCAGCAGAGTTTTTAAATTAATTTCCTAATTATTATTTAATTTTAAATAATTTTTTTTCTGAATTTTTTTTTAATTTTTAATTCAAAATGTACAAATTTAGAAAGAAAGACTTTTAGAAACAAAATTTAGTTTAAAAATAAACAGCATATTGCCGGACATTCTTTTATGTTTCATCTTCTTTTGTGAACGAAACAAATTCTAAGAAGCATTTTCATCACAGTGTCGAGAATATGCACGCGGATATCGAATTGCGAATGTTTTATGCGTTGATGAATAATAAACTTATTATTAAGAATGTCAATAAAAATTCATTCGCAACGATCCCACCGATTCGTTTTTAAATCAGAAAAAAGACAATTTTAATTAAATAGTTTAATTTTCAGACAAAAAAGTGGAAATTTCAACCAAATAGTTGAATTTTCAACCAAAAATATGAATTTTTTAACAAAAATTTCAATTTACAACCAACAAGTTTAATTTTATACCAAATTTGGAATGAGCAAGCGAAAAAGATGCATTTTCTACAAAACAGTTCAATTTGCAGCCCAAGAATATAAATTTGCAACTATTATGAATCTTCAACAACAACAAAATGCATTTTTCAAAACTTGTTTAACTTTAAACTAAATAGTTGCTTTTTTGACTAAAAAACAGGAATTTTTTCAAAAACAGCTGAATTCTCAACAAAAACAGACTAATTTTCGATAAAATAGTCGAATTTTCGACAAAATACATGAATTTTTATCTGGAACGATCTATTTTCAATTAAAAGTATCAATGTTTATACAAAAATAGAATAGTTACATTTTTAGTTAAATTTTCAACCAAAGAGATGAATTTTTAACTAAAATTATAAATCTTCAACAAAATAATGTATTTTTAACAAAAAAGTTGAAAAGTCAAACCAAAAGATGATTTTTTAACTGAGAAGATTAATTTTCTAAAGATGAAAGAGTTAAATTTTTAACCAAAGATATACATTTTTGACTGAATAAATTTTTTTTTTAACAAAAATGAAATTTTCAGTTAAAAAAATTCATTTTTAATAAAAAAAAAATTTTCAACCAGCTTGATTCAACTGAAAAAGACCATTTTTAAACCAATAGTTAAATCCTCAACTCAAAAGGTGAAATGTCAACAAAATACATGAATTTTGTACCAAATAGTTAAATTCACAACTTATATAGGATAAATTTTGAACCAAAAAAGGAATAGTTAAATTTTCAGATAAAAATAAAATTAATATTTAATAACAAAAAAAAAACAAATTTTCAAGAAAATAGTTAAATTTTCAACCAAAGTGATAAATTTTCAAATAATGTGATGAATCTTCAACACAAAAATAAATTTTCAGCAAAAAAGTTGAAAATGTAACTCAAAAGATGATTTTTGAACCACGAAGATTAATTTTCTACCAAAAGAGATGAATTTTTAAATAGAATTATGATTTTGAACAACAACGAAAATGAATTTTTAAACAAACATTTCAACAATTTAATCCAAATGATGAGTCTTTAATTTTTCAGTTTAAAAAATTAATTTTGAGCAACAAAAAAAATGTATTTTCAACCAATTGAATCCAACTGAAAAAAGTCGATTTTCAAACCAATAGTTGAATCTTAAACCAAAAAGATGAAATAGCTTAATTTTCAACCAAGCAGTTTCTTTTTTAACCACAAATGGAAAAGTTTAATTTTTAGATGAAAAAAATCATTTTTACCAACAAAAAAAACGAATTTTTAACATAAATATTGCATCCTCAACCAAAATAGATTAATTTTCAACCAAACAGTTGCATTGTTAACGAAAAAGAACAAATGTTAAATCAAGAAGAGTAATTTTCTGTCAAAAGAGATGAATTTTTGAATAAAATGATCTTTAACAAACAATAAAATTAATTTTTAACCAAAAATTTCAACAATTCAACCCAAAAGATAATTTTTTAACCAAGAAGATTAATTTTATGAAAATGGAATAGTTAAATTTTTAATCAAAGAGATACATTTTCAACTAAAAAATAATTTTTTTTTTTAACAAAAATGGAATCTTCAAATTTTCAGTTTCAAAAATTAATTTTCGAGCAAACAAACAAAAATGTCAACCAGTTGAATTTAACTGAAAAATACGATTTTTAAACACAAAAGTTTGATCCTCAACCAAAAAGATGAAAATGTTAAGAAAATACACGAATTTTGTACCAAATAGTTGAATTTCCCAATTATTTCAAAGATTCAGCAAAGATTTTAGATGGATTTCAAAGATTTCACAATGATTTCAATGATCATCCGAAAATTTCACAAATATTTCGCAAATATTTCAATTATTTAGCAAAGATTTAAAATAGATTTAAAAGATTTCGGATAGATTTGAAAGATTTTACAATGACTTTGATGATTTCCCAAAGATTTTACAGCGATTTCAATAATTTCACAAATATTACCATATATTTAAAAAATTATAAGTATATTTCGCAAAGATTTCTAATGATTTCAAAAAGATTTTATGAGAATTTCAAAGATTTCAAACAGATTTCAAATATTTCACAAAGATTTTAATTATTTCACAAATGCTTCCGATAGATTTCAAAGATTGCTTAAAGATTTCAATTATTTTCCAAACATTTCGAAGATTCAACAAAGATTTCAGATGGATTTCAAAGACTTCACAATAATTTCAATGATCACCCGAAAATTTCACAAATATTTTGCAAATATTTCAAAAATTTAACAAAATTTTGAATAAATTTAAAATATTTTGGATAGATTGAAAAGATTTCATAAAGATTTCAATGATTTTCCAACAATTTCACAAAGATTTCAACAATTTCACAAATATTACTAAATATTTCGCCAAGATTTCCAAAGATTTCAATGATTTCCTAAAGGTTTAAAAAATTTCACAAATATTTCGCAAATATATCGGATAGATTTAAAAGATTTCACAAAGACTTCAATTATTTCACAAAAATTTCCGTTAGATTTCAAGAATTGCACAACGATTTTAATGATTTCCAAAAGATTTCACAAAAATTTCAAAGGTTTTGCAAAGATTTCAGAAAGATTCAAAATATTTGACAAAGATTTTAATGACTGCTTAAAGATTTCTAAGATTTCAGACAGTCGCAAAGATTTCAGAAAGATTTCACAAAGATTTACAAAGCTTTCAAAAAAGGTTTCACAAAGATTTCACAAAGATTTCAATGATTTTACAAATATTACCAAGTATTTTATATATTTTGCAAAGAGTTCAATGATTTCTTAAGGTTTCACAAAGATTGCAATAATTTCACAAATGTTCTCAAATATTTCAAATATTTCGCCAAAAATTTCCAAAGATTTCAGAAATCATTCACAAAGATTGTACAGATTTCAGAAAGATTCCGAATATGACACAAATATTTCAGACAGATTTCAAAGACTGCACAAAGATTTCAATGCTTTTTCAAAGATTTTAAAGTTTTCGCAAGGATTTCAGATATATTTAAAAGATTTCACAAATACTTCAATGATTTCCCAAAGATTGCAATAATTTTACAAATATTATCAAATATTTCAAAAATATTTCTAATATTTCTTAAAGATTTCCAAAGATTTCAATTATTTCCCAAAGATTTCCAAGATTTCCCTAAGATTTCGGATAGTTTAAAAAGATTTCACAAAGGCATTGCCCATTGTGCCCCCCCCCCCTGGGGCTCCACCGCACAGTGCGGCAAAAAAAACGTCCTTGGACAAATTGATTTTCAGAAGACAATTATTATCCGATTTTAATTCTTTTTTTTCAATGAAAGCTAATCAAGTTTCACATTGAACTGTCATGGCCGATTTTTAAATTGTTGTTCACTTTTTTGTTTATTTAATAACAAAAATAAAAATATTGACTTTTGAAGTATACCGGTTTTGAAAAATGCTTTCATTCAATCAAAAATATATAAAAAACTGAAAGCAAATATCCAAAAAAATATGTCCAATAACAATGCAAATATTAAAAAATTTATTCAATTTGTTATAAACAAATAAGTGAATGAAAATGGTTTCGTGTAGATTGGCAGCGATTCGTGACTTGAGTCGCACTAAATTTGAATAATAAATGGACAAAAAGAGTTTTTTAGTTGAATTAATCAAATTTAATAATTAATTTGTTATTTTAAAAGCAATTATTATAAACAAATATCCATATCAGGTCTTTTTGACGAAATAAATCAAGTTTTCTCTATGGAATCGATCATATATCGCTTGGAAATAAAAGCTGAGTATCATATTTGGTCACCAAATAAAAGTTAATAATTGTTTAAACTACCTTAATTAACAAATGCATTATTTAGCTTTTTTTTGGAGGTGCAAACTTGATTTTTTCGATGCAATTAACTGTAAATAACTAACTTCTAAATTCTTTAGAACATTTTGATGACAGTCAACAATTTATTATTGTAAACAACAATTTTTTAAATAAATTGTTATCATTTTATGTATTTATAAAAAAATACCGCTTTTTTCACAAAATGAACAGCCAATTATTTAGCAGTGATTTTTTGCTATGAATCGATAATATTTGATAATTGTTTAACCAAACTCAATTAACAGAAGCATTATTTGACTATTTTTCAGCATTTAAACTTTTTTTGTGTGTAATCAACTGTTAATAACACATTTTTTTAAACTTTTTTTGATAGTTCGATAACGATCCACTATTTTTATTTTTATTAACAATGTAGTAAACAAATTTTTCTCGGCTAATGCATTCGTAAAGTAAAATTTTTTTTCTTGTGTAAAATGCATTAGCCGAGAAAAATTTGTTTACTACATTGTTAATAAAAATAGTGGATTGTAATCGGACTATCAAAAATAGTTTAAAAAATGTGTTATTAATAGTTGATTGCACGAAAAAAAAACAAGTTTAAATGCTGAATAATAGCGAAATAATGCATTTGTTAATTAAGTTTGGTTAGACAATTATCAAATATTATCGATTCAAAGCAAAAAATTATTGCTAAATAACTGGCGGTTAATTCCGTAAAAAAAAACGGCAGTTTATTTATAAATAAATGAAATGATAAAAATTTGTTTGAAAAATTGTTGTTTACAATAATAAATTGTTTACTATCATCAAAATTCTTAAAAATTTACAAGTTAGTTATTTACAGTTAATTGCATCGAAAAAATTAAGTTTGTACCTCCAAAAATAGCCAAATAGTGCATTTGATATGGATATTTGTTTATAAAAATTGCTTTTGAAATAAAAAATTATTTATTAACTCTGATTGATTCAACTAAGAAACTCTTTTTGTCCATAAATTGTTCAAATTTAGTGCGAATCAAGTGACAAATCACCGCCAATCCCGACGAAACCATTTTCATTCACTTATTTGTTTATAACAAATACAATACATTTTTTAAAATTTGCATTTCTATTGCACATCTTTTTTGGATAGTTGCTTTCAGTTTTCTAGGTATTTTTGATTGAATTAAAGCATTTTTTTAAACCGGTATACTTCAAATGACAATTTTTCTTTTATTTTTGTTATTGAATGAACAAAAAAATTGTAATAACCGGCCATGACAGTTCGATGCGAAATTGGATTAGCTTTCATTTAAAAAAAAAATTTTAATCGGATAATAATTGACTTCCGAAAATCAATTTGTCCACGGACGTTTCTTTTGCCCCACTGTGCGGCGGAGCCCCAGGGGCACAGGGGGCAATGCCCCCCAAGAAATCGACCAAGGAGGGGCTAAGTATTAATTTGACCCTCTCTGAAATGGAATGATTAAATTCATCGGATCGTATGATTATTTTTCAAAAATCTAGCTGAAATCTTTGGGAAATCATTGAAATCTATCTGAAGTCTTTACGAAATATTTGGAATCTTAGTGAAAGCTTAGAAATCTTTGGGAAATAATTGAAATCTTTGTGCAATCTTTGGAAATCTTTACGAAATATTTGAAATCTTAGTGAAATCTTAGAAATCTATGGGAAATCATTGAAATCTTTGGGAAATAATTGAAATCTTTGTGGAATCTTTGGAAATCTTTACGAAAATAATTGAAATCTTTGTGAAATCTTTGAAAATCTTCACGAAATATTTGGAATCTTAGTGAAAGCTTAGAAATCTTTGGGAAATAATTGAAATCTTTGTGCAATCTTTGGAAAT
>JAABKJ010002512.1:0-27885 GCA_011634705.1 Andricus grossulariae | reverse complement strand
AATTTACTAATTTCGGAAATTTGAAATTTTGGGATTTTTAAAAGGCTGTGTCTAGTCGTCCAGAAAAATTAAGGGAGTTGGAAAAGTGGATGGACCAGTCGTCCCGAAAATTCCGGACTAGCCATCCCGAATGTCGGGACGAGACACTTCATTTTTAAAATTATATAATTCCGGGAAATTAATAATTTCAGAATATTTTAATTTTGTTTAAAAACATTTTCGGTAGTTTCATTACTTTGTGTTAATTTAAAATTTCAGAAATTTTCATTTTTGGCAAATTTTCTGTTTCTGTAATTATATTTTCGGTATTTTTAAACCGTCGGGATTTTTCTTTTTTCGGCAAAATGATGTAATTTCGATGATGAATTTCGGAAAAATTAAGATAAATTTTGGAAAATTAGGTTGCGCAATTTGTTAATTTAACATAATTTCACGACAATTGAGTCACAATTTTCGGGAAATTTTCAGTTACAATTACGGAAGTTTGTGATACGTTGTATCTGAAAATTTCAAAACTCGTGACAAAAAAATGTTACGTTTCGATTAACGAAATTTTTATTTCTTTATTTTTTTTATTTAAACACAATGATATGAACGTATAAAAAAGAAACCATTAACTATTTCAAATTTCACACCAAATGCAGTTACATTGCAAAATTTTCAATTATAAACTTTTATAAATTGCACAGTTAAAAAATTCAGATTCAGTTTAAAAAATATAAATCCACGCTATCATTTTCAATTCTTTAAATTGAAGAATGGATCAATAAATTGGTAATTTTTCAAAATTATATCATTTGAAGCAATTTTATACTAAAAACACTAAAAATTAAACAATTCCAAATTTTATTTTCGAATTTGAAACTTTTTAAATTAGAAGTTAAATTATTTTTATTTAACATTTTTTTAACTATCCTTTTAAAATATGTTTTACAAAATAAAAATTAATTAAAATCTTTCAAGGAATCTCAAGAAAATTTTTCAATATCTCAAAATCTTTCAAAATTCCTAAAAAGCTTTCAAATTTCATTACAAAATCTTCGAAAATCTACATTTTGTTAAAAAAATTTTGAAAACTTTTCCAATTTTAAATTATTCGTGAAATTTTTTCAAAACTTCTAAAGATCTTTCAAAAAGGATTCGAATTTTGTCTTTAAAAAATTATGCGAACTTTAGAAAAATTGCCTTAAAATCATATAGATTCTTTCTTGCCAATTTTTCAAATCTCTTGAAATCGTTTGAAATTTTTCTGAATATTACCTTAAAGTTAATTTTTTGAACTAAAAAATAATTTTCAATAAACCTTCTAAATTTTTTGTTCGAAATTCGCAAAAATTTACATTTCTTTTTGATTATTTGAAATAATTACATGTTTTAAATTAATTTTGTATCTTTTCAAAACTTCTAGATATCTCTTGAACTAAATCAAATTTTTTTCTGAATTAATAAGGGTTCAATTGCTATGTATACATATAAAATCAACAATTTCACTTACAAATTAATTTTTTTTTTAATAGAATGATTAAAAATATGACGCTGAAAGTTTAAATTTAGCTTTCTGAAAATTTTAACGATTCAAGACTTTCCATTTCAAACATTCAGTTTCACGTGGTCTTGTTTTGAATATTTGATTTGTAATTCTTTTTTTTAGTTAAAAACTTTGTAATTTAATGTGTTAAAAATGGAATATTTTGGACTGCAACGAAATTTTAATATAATTTTAAATTTAATGAAAGCGTTTCATTAGAAATCTTAAGATACAGTTCAATTTTGAAAATCATTAATTAATTTATATTTACATTAGATCAACTGAAAACATATTTTAGGAAAAAATTTCAATTTTAAACGTTTTTAATTTCTAATTGTTTAAGTCTTTAAAACTGCATTTTAATATTCTTGAAGTTAAAAACGTGAGCTTAAAAATGAATCTAAATGAATTAAAATGAATTAAATGAATTAAAAATTATCTGAAATGAAAAATTTGTAAATTGAAAGAGTTTACAATTTTGCATTAAAAACTGAATGATATAATAATTGAAAAAGGTAACAACTGAATTGAATATTTTGATAAAATGGAATTAAACTTATTTGAAATTTGTAAATAATTTCTCAAAACAGAGAAAATATAGAAAGATTATTTCAAATTGCATCATGTGATATAAAGTATAATTAATTTGGAATCGATAGATATGTAGCTTAGTTACCCGTGCTCAAAAAGGTGTTTGAAAAATATCTTGTCTGCAGAGATTTTTAATTTTCTCGATTTTCAATTTTTCTTATTCCTGGAGGCCTTTCCAATTTTTTTTCAAATTTTGGGCTACCGTTTTTCAATAAATAACTCATATTTAATTCGCCGCTTTTTCGAAAAAAATGGTTAAAACCTGTGTGAATAGAAAATTTTTTGGGAGCACTTGAAAACTTTCCAGTAACAAAATAGTTGAATTTCTAACCAATAGTTGAATTTTCAGCACACAAAGATACATTTTTGATCAAATGGTCGAATTTTCAAAAAAAAAAGAATTAAATTCAATGAAATATTTGAATTTTTAGGACAAAAAGACAAATTTGTTAGAAAATAGCTGAATTTTTATAAAAAAAGTTCATTTTCAACCCAGAAAGATGACTTTTCATCCATTTTTAATAAAAAAAGATAAATTTCTAACAAGATAGTTGAATTCTCAACCAAAAATTTGAACTTTCAACAAACAAGAATAATTATTTACCCAAAAGGATGACTTTTTAACAAAATATATGAACTTTCTACCGCATATTTGAAATTTGAATTTTCAACCAAAAAGTTTAATTTTCAACAAACAAGATTAATTTTGTACCCAAAAAGACGGCTTTTAAGCAAAATACATTAATTTTCTATCAAATAGTTGAATTTTTAACTTATACAATACACAGGATATAGTTTCAACAAAAAATAGATTAGTTAAATTTTCAGATAAAAACTCTCAAGAACAATAATAATAAGAACAAAAAAATTAATTTTCAACAAAGTTTTTAAATTTTCAAACAAAAAGATGAATTTTCGACAAGAAGATTTCTTTTTTACCAAAAAGACGAATTTTCCACAAAATACCAGAATTTTCAACAAAATTATTTATTTTTTATTTTCAAAGCCAAAAAGATGAATTATCTACAAACCATTTAAATTTTTAACATAATAGTTCATTTAAAAGCAAATAGTTGAATTTTCAACTACAATTGTGAATACTTGATAAAAAAAAATTCATTTTTTTACAAATTAGTTCAACTTGAAGTCAAATAATCGATTTTTTTACCCAAGAAAGAATAATTTCGAAGAAAGCATTTAACAGACTAAAAATATAAATTTGTAACCAAATATTTAAATTTTTAACTGGAAAAGATAAATTGTTAACAAAAAATGAAATAGTTCAATTGTCAATTATAAAAATTTATTTTGAAACAAACACGAAAATAATTTTCATCAAAATATTTAGATTGTCAACCAAAGAGGTGTTCCATTTTTTATCAAAATATGACTTTTTAACAATGTAGTTGCATTTTCAACAAAATAATTATATTTACAACCAAATAATAGAATTTTTAACCAAACGAGATGAATGTCGAACGAAAAATATGATAGAAGCCTTTTCAATAAAAGAAGAACTTTTACCCAAAAATATAGTTTGATTTTCTTATTAAGTTTAGGTCCTAAATGTTATCTAAGTTCGTGACGTTATTTCCACTTAGTTTTTAGCCCCCCCCCACCCCTCAAACTGGTACCGTATTTTATGAAAAGTACCGAAAGGCCACTTTTTCTTTCATGAGTACACCACTATTTCACATATAATTTTAATTAACAATTTCAACTTCCGGTTCGAAACGGGATAACTAGATGGAGCCATAGGTTCCGAAAAGACCCGCAACTAGTTCCGTCGGGTTGTAACAGATTGCCCACCTAATGTTTCATTAACGTTGCATAATCGGTGGGCCAATTAGCGCGCGCCGTTTAATATTAATCTGCAATTTGAATTCATTTCAATGCATTTAAAATTTATTGAATACATAATTAACACAGCGTGAAGCGAATACACAAAGCCCGACTATCCTCTGGCTTTATTACCTGACTATAAAAATGCTTTTTTTCGATATAGACAGTTCTGATAAATTGAGTTCTGGTTTAAAATTTTGACAAAAAAAAAGAAAGATAAGGGATAAAAATATCCGAGTAAGGTTTGAAATCATGTCGCAGAGAGGTCCTCTCTGTCTCATTTTTTCGGTTTAATTCTTGGTTTTTTTTCATTCCCTTCCTCTTCCACTCGTAATCTCTTTCACTCCCTACTTTCTATCTCGCACATTTGCTGTCCCTCTCTCACTCTCAATGTTTCCCCGGGAGTCTGAGTGTCTCCCTCTAATCCAATTAAAAACGTTGGACGATCGCACGAAACAGCGGCGCATCGACCGCGGGTTGCGTCGCACGAGCGAATTTTAATTGATGTTTCAGGTAACAGGGGATGGTGTTATATTCAAAAAGGGGTTTTTGGAATGCGAGAATTTCCTGATATCTAACGGAGCGAGAGTCACTTCCGATCTCGAGTTCTCGCCTTTTCTGCAAATAAAGCAGGAAGCGTGTTAATGAAAATCAGAGATTAAATATAATTACATGAAATACAAAAGTTAATTCCGTTGCACAGTACGATGTATAATTGACCTGGTACGCGATATATAATTACAGGCTTTTGATCAGTGTTTGGTAAGTTACTTATTTCCGAATAACTAAAGTCGAGGCCGAAAGTCGCGGCCCCTGACTTCTTTTGATCGCATCTGAAAGCCTAAAGTCCTCCGAGTTTAACGATATAATCACTTTCATCCTAAAAAATGTCTGCCAATAGTTGGAGAGGAAAACATCTGGAAAATCAGGGGTTTTCGGCCTCCCTTTTCAAGCCTCGACTTTCAACTGTTGCCAGAAAGCAGTCGACGTCAGGAAAAATCTGAAAAAATTCACAGATATTCTTTCAGAATTTTTTATTACAATACATTTTTCAAAATTCTGAAATATTCAATGATTAACTTTTTCCGGGGGTTTATTTACAAATACTTCAACCTGAGAACGAATGAAGATAGCAAGCTGTTCAATGGCTCCAAATGTGCAGTTTTGTGATGTGAGTGCAGTGCAATAATTAAACTTATGAAAAAATCATTGTGACGCAAAAAATATAATTTATTCAGTGCTAATAGTAACTCTGCTGTCACATCTATTCAGGAAAGTCGGCCTGCTTCTAAAGTTATTTTTGTCATCGAAAGGGTACTTTTTCTACCAATTGTGTCGATGTGCCGCCCACTTGTCAACACTGATTAAAGCCAGAATATTCAAAATGATATATCTTGCGTCACCGTGATTTTATCATACATTTAATAATTGAACTGGACTTGCATCACAAAACTGCACATTTAGAGCTATTAAACAGCTTCCTATCTTCATGCGTTCTCAAGATAAAGTATTTTTAAATAAATCCCCGGGAAAAGTAAATTAATGCAAATTTCAGAATTTGGAAACATGTATTTAAGAATGCTGAAATTATATCTGTGAATATTTTCAGATTTTTCATGACGTTGACCGCTTTCTGGAAACAGTTCAAAGTCGACGCTTGAGAAAAAAGGCCCAAAAAACCATGTTTTTTGGGATGTTTTGCCCTCTAACTATTGAAAAAAAAAATCTTCAGGGTAAAAATATCATATCGTCGAATTTGGAAGACTTTAGGCTTTCAGATACTGTTTAATAAAGAATTCAGAGATTTCTTTTGAGCGAGTTGAAATCAGAATTTTCAACTAAAAAAGCTGAGATTTTGTTACTAAAAGAGATAAATTTTGAAACGGAAAGACGAATTTTGAACCAACAATGGAAAAAATGGCCACTAAATTCTTCAATTTTTAAACGAAAAAGACGAATTATCTACAGCAGTTTCATTTTCGAAAATATGAATTTTCAAGAAAAAAAGTTATTTTTCAACCAAACATTTGAACTTTCTACCAAAATACATGAATTTTCACCCAAAATAGATAAATTCTCAACGAATAATATAATATTTGGTATAATTGTATCCAAAAAGAATTTAATTTCAAATCAATCATTGAGAATAATAACTATTGAAAATTTGATTGGAATATCTATATATGTAGATATAGCGGCCGCAAGCGGAGGGTACGACCAAATCGGCTGAAATCCTGGAGTCCTTGGAAATTATCAGAAACTTGAAATTCAAACAAATTTCGTTATAGTATGAATGTAGAATGAGCATGAACCACAGCTTGCCAAAAAATTGTTGATTGCGAACATGGCGGAGATGAAATGAAAATTGACGACAAAAATCGGCCTTAATTTTGCAATAACTTTGTCCTACAATAATAATTTTTCATAAGTCGTGGTTCATCCGCATATAAATTCAATTTTCTTTCATTTAAACTTTATATGAAGTGAATCGGATGAAAATTCAATGAGCTACGATTCCAGCCAACTTGAAAAACGCGGTTTTGAGAAAAACGCGTCAAGTTTTCGCTTGTAAAAAGCGATAGATTTTTAGTAAAAAAAAATCGATTTTTTGGATCGGCTGAACCAGACTCCTTTCTTCATGTAAGAAAAATTTCAAAAAAAATTCTCACCATTGGGCAAAACGGTTAAGAAATTTCAAATTTCAAATTGTTTTCATTTCTTGTGCATGAAAAAAAAATTTGATTTCAATTTCTTTTGGTTTAATTTTATGGAACAGAATAACGATAGATAGAAAAAAGTAAGGAGAACATTTTTTCGTCCAAATAATATATTTCAAAAAATGCCGAAAAATGCAATTTTGTTAATTTATGCCTGAAGTTGCCAAAAGAATGTTTTTCCTTTCTTTATTTTTTTATGCTCTTTTTAAAAAACTAAGAAAACACGTACATATTTTATGTAACTAAAGTTCGGAACGTTTATAAACTGAAATATAAAAATTATGTTTTTAAATGACAGAAGATTAAAATTTTATCATTCAAACCAATTTTTTGAATTTAATAAATGCAATCCGAGAACCAAGAGTTTGAGGAGAAATGAGGATTTAAACCAAAATTATAGGTACATTAAAGTGTGTGGGTGGATGAAAGGCTGTTATCACAGCGTGATTGCCATCGAAATTAATTTATCATTTCATTGCTAAAAAATGTCTTCCTATAATCTGAAAAATCAATGTATTCTTTGATTTATAAGCGTTGCGAAATTCAGTTATATCATATTTTCAAGTTTCAACAAAAAATATTCAACAGCCATTTTTGGACAAGATTCGTAAAAATCCGTTCACACAAGATACGTAAAAAATATAATTTTTTTCAATTTTTATTGTTTGGTAAAGTTTATTGATTATCATTAACCTTATTTTTGTAATAACCTTAGATAAAACAGAAGTAAAAAAAACTTTCGTCCAAATATGCTTCTAAACTTTTTGTTCCAAATCTTAAACAATCTACAGTTTGCTTCAGATTCTTTTAAATCTTTTCAAGTGTCCAATTATTTTTTAAACTTTTTCAAACTTCTAAATATCCCTTGAACTTACGAGAATTTTTTATAAATATCTGTAGTCATTAATCTTGGAAAATTCAACACTTTTTCTTTAGAATCTGCTACATTTTTTTATATTTGAGGGAATCATTTAAAATGTTTTGAAATCTTTTTTAATTTTCTCTTAAAATTCGTTTTTCAAAATAATAAATCATTAAAAATTTTCCTAGGAATCTTAAGATTTTTTTTTATTCTCTTGAAATCTTTCAAAATTCTTAAAAAGCTTCTTTTCTTCGCAATTTGCAAAAATCTAAATTTAAAAAAAAATACTTTGAAACCTTCTCAAGATTTATATTATTTTCGAATCCTTTCAGAACTTCTAAAATATTTTTTGAAATAATTAGGTTTCCCTCATGTTTTTTAAGAAACTGTAAAATTAAACAAATTGTGTACACATTTTTATATATTTTTATCATCCGACAATATAAAAGTAACAGAAAAAGCACCAAATAAAGTTAGTTAAAAACGGATCCTTTAAAAATACCATCAATTTTTTTGAAATCTCTTCATGTTATTGAAATCTATTAAAAACTCCTTGAAATCTTTTAAAAGTTTCTAAAATATTTGAAATCGTAAAAAATCTCTTCCATTTATTAAAATATATTGAAAATTTCTTAAAGTCTTCGAAAATACCCTAAAATATTTTAAATTCTTTACAATCCTTTTAATTTATTGACAACTGTTGAAAGTTCCTTGGAATCTTTTAAAATATCCTAAAAACGTATAAATCATATTATATGAAATCCTTCCAAATCTGCTGAAATTCGAGAAAATTCTTTAAAACTGCATGGAGTTTTTCAAATCCTGTGAAATCACCTGAAATATTCGAAAATCTCTTTAAATCTTTGAAATCCTACCAAAGCCCCTAATTCATCTAAAATTCTTTGAAATTTATAGAAATAATATAAAATGCTAAAAAAAATGTATTTCTATTCAAATCTTATAAAATCCTTTGGTATTTTGTGAAGTTCTTTGACGTCATCAAAAATACCCTAAAACCTTTTGAGTTCTATGAAATCCTACAAAATCCTTATCAATTTTGAGTAATTTTTTGCAATTATATTGATTTTTAATTTCTTAAAATTCCTTGAAATGTTTTAAATATTATTCAATCCCAGTCCGCTTCTGTAAATATTATATACAAACTAAGGGCGCGCAAAAATCAACAAGATAAGAATTTTATTTTGGTGATTATTGTTCAATTAATTCTATTATAAAGAATAATAATAATAAAATTTTGATTTTCATATTTTAGGCCTCGAGAAGCAGATCTAATTGTTATTTCGACCTACAAATTATTGTGAATTGTTTATATCAATAGATTGTCATTAAATAAATACAAATATTATGAAATAAGAGCGTACTTCTTCATCTCTCAAATATTTATTCTTACTCTTATTGTAATTGATATGAATAGAACAAATATGTTTCATGTTCATCAGAACTACCTTTTTTTCATTCAATTCAAAATCGAATAATGTCAACTCTTTGATTTCACCCATATAGCTAGGAAAATAAAATTATAAAATATGCAGATCTCCGATCGTAAAATATGTAAAGGAAATTAAAGTGCATAAGAACATACAACTAAGAGTTAAGTATATAAAGCATATACAATAGTTTTAATAGTATATTTATTTTTTTGAATTCATAAAACTTATATTTAAATCCCACTTCGAGCAATACCGACGTAATCAATCTCTCCTCATGTTATTTCTTCTTCTGGCAAATTCAGAGTGAATATTCTCATATATATAGGATTAAGTTTTATTTCTCTTTATATATCTAATTTTTTCTTCGAAATATAAAGAATCGGGCAGAAATAAATCGTCCAACAAGACCACGCATGTAAATAAACATCTTAATCTCACGATAACTCGCATTTTTCAATCATTCCCTAAATCTCGATGGAAATAATGTTATCCGCAAAATGTGACGTGAATTTTCAAAAATTTATACAGGTGAAAAGTGGTAGAAGTGTGATGTGGAAAAGTAACGTAATCGTCCCCCAGACGTAGATAGGGAGCTATAGACCAGGAACTGTTATTTCTTATGGTTATCTGTCATCGCGGAGTATACTAGTATGCAAAAAAAAATCAAATAGAATTCAAAATTAAACATTCATTTTCTATCAACTAGAGTGAATTATGTTGTATTCTCTTGTTTTATTTATCAAGTGAAATTACCGACAAATTTTTTCCCGCAACTGTGACGTCTAAGAAATTTTTAACCTATTATATAATTAACCATAAAACATAGAATATCTTTCGAGTTTGGATAACTGACACGACACGAAATAAGCAGATTGAAGCAATGAAACATGTTTCTTTCACCTTTTTCTTTTGTTTATGGTGGTCAGAAGTATATCTCATTCAACAAAGACGAAATAAGAAGATCCAAACATAGATGAGGAGCTATAGGACAAGGACGATTAATCGTTATGGCCATCTATGATAGCGGAGAATACTACCAGTAACAAAATAAAATAGAACTAAAAAATTGAATATTTCTTCCCTATCAAATAAACTGAATTATGCTGTACTCTGTTGTTTTACTTATCAAGCGAAATTACCAGAAAAGTTTTACCGGCAACTGTGGCGACTGAAAAATTGTTAACTTATATGAATAGCCATATAACATAGAAGATCTTTCGAGTTTGGATAATTGTTACGACATGAAATAGGGAGATTAAGGCACTAAACCATGTTTCCTTCCTCTTTTTTCTTCTGTTTATGGTGGTTAGGAGAATATCTAATTCGACAAAGATGAGATTAGAAGATCCGGACGTAGATGACAAGCTATAGGCCACGGACGCCTAATCCTTATGACCATCTATGATCACGGAGTATACTAGTATGAAAAAAACCATTGAACTTGAAACTGAACATACATTCTCTATAAACTAAACTGAATTATGTTGTATTCTGTTTTCAATTTATCAAGTAAAATTCCTGGCAACTGTAACGACTGAGAAATTGTTAACTCATTATACACAACCATATAACACGGAATGTTTTTCGAGTTTGGATAATTGATACAACATGTACTTAACAGAGTGAAGCACTAAAACATGTTTCTATCCCCTTTTTCTTTTGCTTATGGTGGTTAGGACTATACCTAATTCAATAAAGGCAACATGAGAAGATCCAGACATAGATGCGGAGCAATAGAACAAGGACGCTTAATCTTTATAGCCATATATGACCGCGGAGTATACCAATGTGGAAAATATCCAATAGAATTCAAAATTGAACATTAATTCTCTATCAAACGAACTGAATTATATTGTATTCTGTTGTTTTATTCGTCATGTGGAATTACTTGCAAATATTTGCTGGTAACTGTAGTAACCTATTATATAATGAACCATATAACACGGAAGATCTTTCGAGTAAGGATAATTGATACGACATGAAATAAAGAGATTGAAGCACTAAAACATGTTTTCTTGTCCTTTTTTTTGTTTACGGTGGTCAGAGGTATATCTTATTCGACAAAGACGAAATAAGAAGATCCAGACATAGATGATGAGATATAAGCCACGGACGCTTAATCCTTATGGTTACTATGATCGCGGGGTATACTAGCATGAAAAAAATCAAATTGAATTTCAAATTAAACATTCATTCTCTATAAACTAAACTGAATTATGCTTCATTCTGTTTTTTCATTAATCAAGTAAAATTTCCGGCAACTCTGACGACTAAGAAATTTTCAACTCATTATATATTTAACCATACTTAGATGAGGAGCTATAGAACAATGGCGCTTAATCCTTAAAACCATCTATTATCGCGGAGGATACCAGTGTGCAAGAAATCAAATAGAGTAAAAAATTGAACATTAATTCTCTATCAAACTGAATTATTTTGTATTCTGTTGTTTTATTTATTATATGAAATGACCCGCAAATGTTTGCTGGTAACAGTGGTAACTTATCTTATAATGAACCATATAACACGGAAGATCTTTCGAGTTTGGATAATTGATAGAACAACAGCAGTGTGAAGCACTAAAACATGTTTTTCCCTTTTTCTCTTGTTTATGGTGGTTAGGAGTGTATCTAATTTGACAAAGAGGAAATAAGGATATCAAAAGGTAGATAGTGTAGTATAGGCCACCGACCCTTAATCCTTATAGCTACCTATGATCACAAAGTATACTAGTATGAAAAAAATCATTGAACTTAAAACTGAACATAAATTCTATATAAACTAAACTGAGTTATATTGTATTCTGTTTTTTCATTTATAAAGTCAAATTCCCGGCAACTATAACGACTAAGATAATATTTAAAATAAATATTAATAATAATAAAATTATATAAAGTTTTTTTTTTGCTTATGGTGGTTAGGATTATACCTAATTCAATAAAGGCAACATGAGAAGATCCAGACATAGATGCGGAGCAATAGAACAAGGACGCTTAATCTTTATAGCCATATATGATCGCGGAGTATACCAATGTGGAAAATATCCAATAGAATTCAAAATTGAACATTAATTTTCTACGAAACGAACTGAATTATGTTGTATTCTGTTGTTTTACTTATCAAGTGAAATTCCCAGTAATTTTTTTCTGGCAACTGTGACGACTAAGACATTTTTAACTATTTATATAATTAACCATAAGACACAGAAGATCGTTCGAGTTTGGATAATAGATACATGAAATAAGGAGACTGAAGTACTACAACATGTTTCTTTTGTTTATGGTTGTCAGAAGTATATCTAATTCGACAAAGACGAAATAAAGAGATTCAGACGTGGATGATGAGCTATAGGCCACGGACACCTAATCCTTACGGACATCTATAAACTGAACTGAATTATGTTGTATTCCGTTGTTTTATTTATCGAGTGAGATCACCGGCAAATGTTTATTGGCAACTGTGACGACTTGAAAAATTTTATCTTATTCATCTAATTAACTATATAACACAAAAGATCTTTTATGTTTAGATAATTGATACAAGAAAAAATTAGCTGAGTGAAGTACTAGAACATGTTTCTTTCCCCTTTTTCTTTTGTTTATGATGGTTAGGAGTATATCTAAATACGATCATTTATACGACATGAAATAAGGAGATTGAATCACTAAAAAATTTTTCCCTCCCCTTTTTTCTGTTGTTTATGGTGGTTAGGAGTATATTTAAATCGAGAATGATGAAATAAGGAGATTCAGACATAGATAATGAGCTATACGCCATTGACGCTTAATCCTTATGGCCATCTATGATCGCGATGTATACTAGTATGAAATCAAATAAAATTGAAATCAAAATTAAACATTCATTCAATGTAAAATAACCTGAATTATGTGGAGTTCTGTTGTTTTATTCATCAAGTAAAATTACCGGCAAATGTTTCCCGGCAACTATGACGACTAAGACATTTTTAACTTATATAATTAACCATATAACACGGAAGATCATTCGAGTTTGGATAATTGATACAACATAAAATGAGCAGAGTGAAGCACTACAACATGTCTTCTTCCCTTTTTCTCTTGTTTGGGGTAGTTAGGAGTATATCTAATTCGACAAAGACGAAACAAGGAGATCCAGACGTAGATGATGAGCTATAGGCCACGGACGCTTAATCCTTATGGCCATCTATCATCGCGGAGTATACTAGTTAGGCGATTCTATCTTACCGCCTTTTTTACGCGCCCCGAGTCCCGTCTTCTTTTGTTACCTTGTTTAATAACTCGTGATGAATGTACCTCGCTCCGCTTCCATCTCGCAGCTCAGGAGCATTCGCAACCTCGAGGGTCGCCCCTTTACTTACAGTTTCTCATCTCGCCCGTTCCCGCAAATTAAAATCGTAAATTTATCATTTCCACTCTAATTCATTCCACTTCGTTATATTTCGTATAATTCCGCTCAGCGTAATATATTATTAAGAGGGACAATCAACCCAGAGTTCTCCATTCCATCTTGCTCCCCCTGCTAAAAATCAGTTCGTGAATTGTATTAGGACACCTTGTTTCTATCAACGATCAACTGGAGGAAGACGAATTAATTAATTGTGAATAGTGATTAATTGAGGCTCTATTTATGTCTTCCAATATAATGATTTAATACTTCTAAGGAAAGTTGACCTATGTTCAACTTTTATTTAAGAAAATAAAAGCTAAACATACTTCCATCGACTGTCAAGAGCAATATAAAACAACAGAATGTACGATATTTAAATAAAAAATTCAATATTAAAGAACTAAAATTGGAAATTTACTACACAATTTTCAAATTGGAATCCAAAATATTTTTAATTTGTTCTAACCATTTTAAGTAATAAAGTTTTTGATTGACACTAATGACTTTTACATCTTATGAAATTTTCTTCAACGTAAATAATAAATTAATAAGATTAAAAATCACCTTCGTAATCAGATTTCACACTCTTTCCCCTATACCCCTCTTTCACGCTTTTTTCAAGAATTCTTATTTTTTCCCCTGTTTTCAAAAAACTTTCCCTTTTTCTCGTGCTTACTCTCAAATGTGAACTGAATTAATAGAACTCAAGAAAATCCAATTATTCTTGGTTAAAAGTAAATTTTTTTGTTTGATAAATCTACCATTATCTTTTTTGGTACGGAATTAATATCGTTCGATTACAAAGTCGAACATTTGGTTGAAAATTTAATTATTTTGTTGAAAATGTAACTATTTTGTTAAAGATTTGTTTAATTATTGATTTAAATGAATTTTTTACTGAAAATTTAACTATTTTGTTAATGATTGAAAATAAATATTTTTCATTTAAAGATTCAGGTACGTAGTATCGTTTCACTTTTTTGTTGAAAATTCATATTTTCAGGTCGAAAATTCAACTTTTTTGTACAAAAATCGTCTTTTTGACTTGAAAATTCTACAATTTGGTAGAAAGATAAACATTTTGGTTGGGAATTAAATTTTTTGTTAAAAATTCAGTTTTTTGTTGAAAGTTCAACTATTTTTTGGAAACTCGTTTTTTAGTGAAAAATTAATTTTTTAATCTGTTATTTATCTATTTTTGGTTGAAAATTTATCTTTTTTATTTGAAAATGCAACTATTTGTTCGAAAATTCATCTTTCATGATTAAAAATGAACTTTCTTGTCGAAAATTCATCTTTTCCGTTTTAGAAGTCAATTTTTTTATACAAAATTCGACTTTGTACCTTGAAAATTCAACTATTGTGTTGAAAATCCGTCTGCTTGTTCAAAAAATGAATCTTATTTATTAAAAATCAATCTATTTGGTTGAGAATTTGATTGTTTCGTTTCAAATTAGTCTTTTTTAGTTAAATTAAATTGGTCGAAAATTCATCTTGCTTGATTAAAAATCAACTTTCTTGTTAAAAATTCATCTTTTCAGGTTTAAAATTCAACTGTTTTAAAACATTCGACTTTTGAGATCGAAAATTTAACTATTTTGTAAAACATTCGTTTATTTGGGTACTAAATGAATCTTTTTCATTAAAGATTCAACTGTTTTGTTAAAAATGCGTAGTTTTTGGTTGAACTGCACTAGTTGAAAATGTTTTTGCTATTGATGAAAATGAATTTTTTTCAATAAAAATGATTCCATTTTTGGTTGAAACTTTATCTTTTTCACTTAAACGTTCAACTATTTTGTTGAAAATTCATCTTTCTTGATTGAACATTAACATTTCTTGATAAAAAATCATCTTTTCCGGTTTAAAAGTTAACTGTTTTATAAAAGAATCGACTTTTTAGCTTGAAAACTGAACTATTTTGTTAAAAATTCGTCTTTTTTCGTTAAAATTTGCTGCTTGAAAATTCGTCTTTGTTGATAGTTCATCTGTTTGATTGCGTATTCAAGTATTTTGTTAAAAAATTATCATTTTTCGTTTAATTCAACTGATTGATAATTCTTTTTTTTTAAATTAGTTTTCTAAACTGAAAATTTAACTATTCCATTTGTGGTTAAAAACATATATTTTTTAGTTGAAAATTCAACTATTTGATTGCAAATTTATATATTTCGTTGAAAATTCACCTTTTTGTAGAAAATTAATCTTCTCTGTTAAAAATTGATCTTTTCAGGTTAAAAATCCAGCTATTCAATCGAAAAATTGAAATATTTTTTTAAAAGTTTAATTATTTGGTCAAAAATTCTACTTTACAGGTTAAAGATTCAACTACACGGGCTAAATGTTTGGTGTCAATAATATTGGTCTTTAATGTATCGACACAGAATTAAATTTTATTTTTGGATCAGAGAAGTGTACCAAAGCCTTTTCAACCCCCCTCATATGTGACCTTAGTGTGTTACACTGGAACCTGGATTTAAGTACGGTTTCGGGTACCGCTTTCAGTGGCCTTGATCATAAATCCAGGGCATCTAAATGCAAATATTTAGGACCGTGTGAACTATTTCTGCCGAATTTGGAAGCATCCTAAAAGCTGACGGAACTTGACGCGGTCCTCGTAATAAATTTTAATTATTGTATTTCAAGCAACGATTTGTTAACACAATTCAATTCAAATAAATTGAAACTTTCCTCTATGCACTGAATATAATCTTCTTCGAAGTAAATAAATTTGAAAGGATTGAAAGTGTACTTCCAAGAAAGGATTTATCAGTACAATTCCAGCGATGTAATCGTTAGATAGATCGGTGAATTAAAGCCGCTTGTAACACATATTCTCTTGGCTCTTGCCTAGACGCATATAGATTATAAAAGCACCTGCAACTCACAGGTGCCCATAGTGCAGGCGAACTCTTATCGTCTGAGAGGAAACGTATTAGTAGCGGGTATTAAATTATGGTCAGCCCCAGGCGCGGGAGCCAGTGATACCAATGTGGAAGGTAACAAACAACGACTTCCCATCCCACTTTGCTCTATTTACCACACTCAACCCTTTTTGAAATTAACCTTACCTTACCGCAATTGTCCCGAGTTTCTGGGATAATTTCATTTGGCAGACTCCACTGTCGGGACCCAAACCATACTGCCCTTGGGTTATTAGTCGGGTGCAAATCTCCCTTCGTTTTGATTTAAACCTTTTTTTTACCTTTTCCTTTCCTATCTTTGAAATATTTTTACCAACCTCTTTCCGCTCGTTAAACTCTAGCTTCTGACCAATTCTCTCTCTTTTAATGACTCTTTCGAAAAAAGAAAATTGGGAAATAAAATAAAACAGGGTCTTTTA
The DNA here is from genome assembly GCA_011634705.1 of Andricus grossulariae. Taxonomy (NCBI): domain Eukaryota; kingdom Metazoa; phylum Arthropoda; class Insecta; order Hymenoptera; family Cynipidae; genus Andricus; species Andricus grossulariae. Next base: position 11,165 of record JAABKJ010002512.1, on the reverse strand, counting down.
CGAGGGGTTGACCACTTCGATTGTTCGTGTACACTAGATTTCAAAATTAGAGGGCTATTTAAGATTGTCAGAGATTACATGGGCTTACACAAGATTACATGGAATTAAACAATATTACATTTGATTAAACGAGATTACATGGGATTGAAATAGATTCAGGATTGTACAAAATTCCAATTTCGAAATTCCTTTAATTTTCCGGGAGAGATTTTTTCATTTTCCCTGAACGTTATAATTTTTGTTTAGGTATAAAAACAACCTTACACCTAGGAGATCAATAATGTCAATGAGAAAAAAACGTTTGTTTTAAAATATATCTTAAAGACTTTTAGTGAAAACAGTCATACAAAATTTTATAAGGGGTCATCCATAAATAACGTAAAACGATTTGTTAGGAGGGTGTCGGCGAATTGGAAGATCTTATCGAAGAAAAATGTTTACTACAAAAATAGTAAATACACACATATTAAAACATAGAGATATGAAATTTTCAGCAATATAGATGAAGTTTTAACAATAAAAGATAAATTTTAAGTTCAAAAAATTAATTTTCAACAAGAAAAAAAAATTCAAAAAAGGAAGTAGATTTTCAACCAAGAAAAACTTTTCAGTCAATAAAGAAAAAATGCATCGAAAATTTTGAATTGTCGAGCCAAAATAATAACTTTCTACAAAACAGTTGAGTTTTCAACACAAAAGTATTAATTTTCTACAAAAATAATTTAATTTTCGACTCAAAAAATACGAGTAGTCAACAAACAAAAAGATATTTTAACTAAAAAAGTTTGAAAGTATCAAGCAATAATGGAATAGTTACATTTTCATTACGAGAAAAAAAAACAATTTTCAACCAAAAAACATTAATTTTCAACAAAATAATTAAATCTTTAACCAAAAAAACGAGTTTTTGACTAAAATAATTGATCTACAACCAAAAAAAATTCGTTCTAACTAAATAGTTGTATTTTCAACTGAAAAGTGAATATTTTACCAAAAAATACCAATCTTCAACAAAATACATGAATTTTCAACTAAAACTTCTACAGGATAAAAGATGACAACACAAAAATATGAAGTTTTCATCCAACTGATTGAATCTTCAACCCAGAAAAAATGAGTAGCCGACAAAATAATGAAATTTCAACTAAAAAAGATAACATTCAAGAAAAAATGAAAAAGTTACATTTTCAGTTTAAACAATGAATTTTTAACTAAAGAAATAAATTTTCCACAAAATAGTAAAATCTTGAACTAGAGACGAGTCTTTATCTAAAATTGAATTATGAATCTTCAACGAAAAAAAGATTAATTTTCAACTAAATAGTTCAATTTTCAACCAAAAAGTGAATATTCTATCAAAAAAAAATCTTCAACAAATCACATGAATTTTCAACTAAAACAGATCAATTTTCAATCAAAAAAGAATAGCTAAATTTTCTCATGAAAAAGGGTTCAATCAAAAACAGTTGAATTCAACAAAAAAAGATCAGTGAAAAAACTTTTCAATCCTCAACCAAAACAGATCAATTTTCAAGACGATAATATTGATTTTCTACCAAAATAATTGAATTTTAAACCCAAAAAATACGAGTAGTCAACAAAAGAAAGATTTTTTGACTGAAAAAGTTTAATTTAAAAGAAAAAATGGAATAGATACATTTTCGTTACAGAAGAAAAAAAAAATTTAAACAAAAAAACATTAATTTTTCAAAAAAACAATTAAATCTTTACCCAAAAAGACGAGTTTTTTACTAAAATAATTAATCCACAAACAACAACAAGAAATTAATTTTTAACTATATAGTTGAATTTTCAACCAAAAAGTGAACATTTTAAACCCTAAAGACGAATTTTCTACAAAACAGTTGACTCAACAACACAAAAATATGAAGTTTCTATCAAACTAATTGAATCTTCAACCCAGAAAAAACGACTAGTCTGCAAAGTAATAAATTTTCAACTAAAAAAGATAAACATTCAAGAAAAAATGGAAAAGTTACATTTTTAGTTTGGGAAATGAATTTTTAACTAAAGAAATGAATTTTCCATGAAATAGTAAAGTCTTAAACCAAAGAGTGTTGACTAAAATTATTATTCTTCAACCAAAAAAAAAATCATTTTCAATCAAATAGTTGAATTTTCATTCAACCAGTGAATATTACATAAAAAAAATCTTAAACAAAATACAGGAATCCTCAGCCAAAACAGATTAATTTTCAACGAAACAGTTGTATTTTAAACGGAAAAAAATTATACGATAAGAGATGAATTTTTAAACCAAAAAGACGATTTTTTCTACAAAACAGTTGACTTTTCAAAACAAAAATATGAATTTGCTACCAAATTAATTGAATGTTCAACTTAAAACAAACGAGTATTCACCAAAAAAAAAGAATTATCAACTTAATAAAATTCATTTTCTACAACAAAAAATGAATTTTCCACAAAATATTCAAATGTTTAACAAAAGAGACGAGTCTTTGTCTAAAATTAAATTATGAATCTTCAACCAAAAAAAGATTGATTTCCAACTAACTAGTTGAAATTTTCAACCAAAACGTGAATATTCTATAAAAAAAAATCTTCAACAAATTACATGAATTTTCAACTCAAACAGATAAATTTTTAATCAAGAAAAGAATAGCTAAATTTTCTTGTAAAAAAAGGTTCAGTCAAAATCAGGGGAATTCAACAAAAAAAGTTTGATAAAAAAACTGTTGAATCCTCAACCATAACAGATTAATTTTTAAGACGAAAATATCAATTTTCTACCAGAATAATTGACTTTTAAACCCAAAAAATACAAGTTGTCAAAAAAAAAAAGATTTTTCAACTAAAAAAGTTTATTTAAAAAAAAAATGGAATAGTTACATTTTCATAGCAAAAAAAAAAGTATTTTCAACAACAACAAAATTAATTTTTAACAAAATAATTGAATCTTGAAAGACGAGTTTTTGACTAAAATAATCAATGTACAACCAACAACAAAAATTAATTTTGAACTAAATAGTTGTATTTTCAACTAAAAAGTGAATATCCTACCTAAAAGACGAATTTTCTACAAAACAGTTGACTCTACAACACAAAAGTATAAAGCTTCTATCAAGCTAATTGAATCTTCAACTCAGAAGAAATGAGAAGTCGACAAAGTAATGAATTTTTAACTAAAACAGATAAACATTCAAGAAAAAGTGGAAAAGTTACATTTTCAGTTGAAAAATAAATTTTTAACTGAAGAAATGAATTTTCCACAAAATAGTAATATCTTAAACCAAATAGAAGAGTTTTTACTAAAATTATGAATCTTCAACCAAAAAAAAAGTCATTTTTAACCAAATAGTTAAATTTTCATTCAAGCAGTGAATATTCTTTAAAAGAATCTTAAACGATATACAGGAATCCTCAGCCAAAACAGATTAATTTTCAACAAAACAGTTGCATTTTAAACTAAAAATAATTATATGATAAGAGACGAATTTTTAAACCCAAAAGATGAATTTTCTACAAAACAGTTGACTTTTCAAAACAAAAATATGAATTTTTTCCCAAACTAATTGAATCTTCAATCCAAAACAAACGAGTATTCGGCAAAAAAAAAGAACTATCAACTTAAAACAATTAATTTTGTACAACAAAAAATGAATTTTTCACCAAATAGTAAAATCTAGAACAAAAGAGACGAGGCTTTGTCTAAAATTAAATTATGAATCTTCAACCAAAAAAAAGATCAACTTTTAACTAAATAGTTGAATTTTCAACCAAAAAGTGAATATTCTATCAAAAAAAAAAATCTTCAACAAATTGCTAAATTTTCTTATGGAAAAGGGTTCAATCAAAAGCAGTTGAATTCAACAAAAAAAGATCAATGAAAAAACTGTTGAATCCTCAACCAAAATAGATTAATTTTCAAGGCGAAAATATTAATTTTCTTCCAAAATAATTTAATATTAAACCCAAAAAAAACGAGTAGTCAACAAACGAAAAGATTTTTTGAGTAAAAATGTTAATTTTCAACCAAATACTTGATTTTTCAATCGAAAATAGAATAGTTCAATTTTCATTCAAAAAAGAAATTCCAACAAAAATTTCCATGTCCTACTTCTCTAAAAAAAGATCAATAAAAAAACTCTTGAATCCTCAAACAAAACAGATTAATTTTCAAAAGAACAGTTGCATTTTTTAACGCAATAAAATTAAACTTCTATACAATAAGAGATGAATTTTGAACCGAGAGGACGAATTTTCAACGAAGGAGTTGAATTTTCAACCAAGAAAGATGAATACCCCAACAATAAGATTTATATTCTAATTCAAAATACATGAATTTTCAACCAAATTTCTTATTTTTCAACGAAAAAAGCCACATTTTCAACTAAAAATGGAATAGTTTGATTTTCAGTTTAAAAAATAACTTTCAATCGAAAATAGAATAGTTCAATTTTCATTTAAAAAAGAAATTTCAACCAAAATTTCCATGTCCTACTGCTCTAAATCCAGAACCACAAACAACGCTGCTTCCAATTATATTTTTCAAATGTGCGCTTTGATTTTTTTTTACATAATTGCTATTAAAAATTCTTGACCAAATCTGCATTTAAAACCATGAAATTTAAATGCAATATTTTCACGATCAATAAATAATGTAAACATTTCTATTTTTTTATTAAATAAAGTCTAAAAAAAATGAAAGCAGTGACCACTTATCAGAAAAGTCTTTATTTTCTTTTTAGTATAAGAAAAAGGACGTGGATATGCTATACTTATACGCAGAAAAGAGCCATTGCGGGGAGGGATTCTCGTAATTCGATTTAGTTTCCCATCGATTCGAAGCTGATCCCTGGGAATTGGTTGACAAATTCTCCTGGAGGAACCCTCTTATGTGGGGTGATAAACTTTCGTAAAAAGGTGGCTAGGACGGTGGCAGAAGGAGGGATCGAAAGCTCTATTTGGGGATGAATCGAGAGGAAAAAATAAGGTCCTCACCACTCTCTTCTGAAAGAGACCACTGGCGAAAAGTCGCCATTTGAAGAACAAAGAGCCTGTCTTCAGAGTCCATCTTACCCTCATTCTTTTAAGGGTGCCAATTCTCGGTGGCAGTGCCCCAGAAAAAAAAACACAATCGTATTTTTATATACTAAAAAGGGAATTCTTCAACTTCCTCAACATTTACTTCCGGCAAAAAGCTGTAATTTAAATTATCTATATTCTATAACCGGATGTCCGTCAAACATTTTCCAAAAAATGGTATATAAATATTAATAAAAATTTAAATTTAAAGAACAAAATTCTAATCTTATAACATTTTCATTATAAAATCTTTCATGAATGGAATAAAATCATTCAAATTTTGATTTATACATTTTTTATTTATTATTCTCAGGACTGAATAAAGAAATGGTTAGAGTGACCTATTTAAACCGAAAAAATTACCAAAAGTGATTATTTTCTAATACAAAAAGTGACTAATACTCACTAATATGCATTAATATAAATTGTGACTGAAGATATTTTGCATTTAAAAGAATTCAAAATAATTCGATAAGATTTGTAAGGATTCTAGGTGAATTTAAACGAATTGGGTAGAAATTCATAAAACTTCAAAATAGTTGAAGTTAAATTCAAAATAATTCAAATGAATTGGTAAGGGTTCAACAAATTTTCAAAATTCTTCTGATTTCAGTAAAATTTAGTGAATTTAGAGAAATTTAGGAAAAGTGAGAAGAATTTAAAGAAGTTCATGAAAATGTATTGCTTCAAGATTTCAAGATAAAATAACCAAAACCTTAAAAAATCAATTTTTAGAAGAATTCAAGTGAATTGAAAAATTCGAGAGAAATCCAAAGAGTTGAAAATATTTTAAAAGAATTCAGGATAAATTAATAAAAATGCAGGGTGACTTTGAAATAAATTGCGAAAAATATTTAAAAATTCCTTTAAATCTTTTGAAACTTACAAAATTCCTAACTTTTTGCGAGGACATTCTTTGAAATCCAATAAAATATTATAAAATCCCGTTAAATTCTATGAAATCTGATATTTCCTGATATCTTGAAAAATTTATTAAAATACCTTGATGGCTTTTAAAATCCTTCAAAATCATTGAGATCCTCGGAAGTCTTATCAAGTCCCTTGGAATCTTTAGAAATATTTTAAAAGCAAAATGATTCCATATCTTCAGAAATACAAGGAAATTCTTTACAAACACATGCATATTTTAAAAATACCCTACGATTTTGCAAATTCTTTGAAAGACCTTTTAATGATTGCAATCGCAAAACAATTCCTTGGCATTTTTTTAAATTCCCTGAAATTTTGGAATTCATTAAAATCTTTTGAAATCCTTTGAAACTTTTTCAATGTTTCGAAAATACCTTGTAATCTTTTGAAATGGGTGAAAATATTTCAAATAATTCGAAATCCCATTAAATTACTGAAATCCTGGAAAATTTAATAAAATTAATTAAGAGTTTTTAAAATCCCTGAAAATCATTGGAATCCTCGGAAATCTTACAAAATCCCTGGGAATCTTTCCAAATATTTTAGAGGTAAAATCATTCCAAAACTGCCGAAATTCTAGGAAATTCGTTACAAACGCATGAATATTTTTAAAATACCCTAAAACATTTCAAATCCATTGAAACACCTTTAAATGATTGAAATCACTTAAGAATTCCCTGGAATCCTTTAAAATTCGCTAAAATTCTGCAAATCATTGAAATCTCTTGAAATCCCTTTAAACTTTTTAATGCTCTTGAAGAAGCCTTGGAATCTTTTAATATACCCTAAATTATTTCATAACCTTTCAAATCGCATTAAATTACTGAAATGAATAGAAAATTTCTTGGAATCTTGTGAAATACCCCAGATATTTCAAATCCTTTAGAACCTGTTGAAATCTCCTGAAAATTTGCACAACTCTTGAAAATTACTTGGAATTTTTATAGACTCTGAAAATTCTTTGGAATTTTTTTAAATACCCTATAATCTGTCAACTTCTCTGAAATCCTTTAAAATTATTCAACTAATTTGAAAATTCCTTGGAATCTTTTAAAATACCCTAACATATTTCAAATCCGTTTAAATCTTTGGAAATTCCTTGAAACATATGAAAGCTCTCAAAATTCTTTGGAATCTTAAAAAATACCCTAAACTTGGTAACACCCTTTGGAATCCCTGAACATTATTGAAATCTGTTAAAAACTCCTTAGAATCTTTAAAAATGCGGCAAAATGTTTCGAATCTTGTGAAATCTTCTTAAATAACACAAAATATTTCAAATCCTTTGAAATCCCATTAAATTACTGAAATTATTTGAAAATTTCTTGGAATATTTTTAAAATACCCTAAAATATTTTAAATCCTTTGAAATCCCATTAAAAAATGAAATAAATTGAAAATTTTCTAGAATCTTTTAAAATATCCTAAAATATTTCAAATCCTTTTAAATCTTTTGAAACCCTTTGAAATGTTATACAGCTCTTGAAAATCACTTGAAATTTTGAAAAATACCCTGAAATCTTTAGATTGCTTTGGAATTATTCCGCATTATTGAAAACTATTAAAAACAACCTAAGATATTCAAAATCTTGTAAAAATTATTCAAATCTGTTAAAAACTCTATGGAATCTTTTAAGATACCCTAACATATTTCAAATTCTTTGGGATTTCTTGAAACCTCTTGAAATTTTTTTTAACTCTTGAAAATTCTTTGAAATTTCTAAAATACCCTAGATATTTCAAATCCTTTGAAGTTTCATTGAATAACTGAAATAAATTAAAAATTTTATTACTGAAATCTATTAAAAATACCCCAAGATATTCGAAATCCTGTAAAATCTTTTGAAAGCCCTTGACATTTTTTAGAACTTGAAAAAGCCTTGGAATTTTTCAATATACCCCAAAATATTTCAAATCCTTCGAAATCGTATTAAATTACTGAAATTAATTTAAAATTTCTTGAAATTTTTTTAATACACTAAAATATTTAAAATCCTTTTAAAAACATTTTAAAATATCTTGAAATTTGTATACCTTACGAGAATAACTTGGTATTTTTAACGATAGCTTAAAATCTTTAAAATTTCTTGAAATCTTTTGAAGTACCCTAAAATATTCCCAATCCTTTGAAATCCCATTAAACTACCAAAATAAATTGAAAATTTACTGGAATCTTTTAAAATACCCTAAAATATTTCACATCCTTTTAAATCTTTTGCAATCCCAATAATCTACTGACATAAATTGAAAATTTTCTGGAATCTTTCAAAATACCCTAAAATATTTGAAATCCTTTTAAATCTTTTGAAATCCCTTGAAATGTTGTACAGCTCTTGAAAATTACTTGACATTCTTAAATATACACTCAAATCTTTAATCTTCCTTGGAATATTTTGAAATACCCTAAAATATTTCAAATCCTTTGAAATCCCATTAAACTACTGAAATAAATTGAAAATTTTCTGGAATCTTTTAAAATACCCTAAAATATTTCAAATCCTTTTAATCCTTGTGAAATCCCTTAAAATTGTTTTGCAGCTCTTGAAAATTACTTGACATTTTTAAAAATATCCCAAAATCTTTAGATTGTTTTGGAATTATTCCGCTTTATTCAAAACTAATAAAAACAACCTAAGATATTCAAAATCCTGTAAAATCTTTTAAAATCCCCTACATTTTTAATAACGTTAAAAAACTCCTGGGAATGTTTGAAAATATTCTAAAATCTGTACAATTCTTTGAAATCATTTGAAATTATTGAAATCAATTTAAAATTACTATGGAATCTTTTAAATTATCCTGAAATCTTTACCATTATCCTTAAAAATCCCTTGAAATTATTCAAATCTGTTAAAAATTCTTTAGAATCTTTTAAGATACCCTAACATATTTTATATTTTTTGAAATCTTTTAAAATCTCTTGAAATTTTTTAAAAGTCTTGAGAATTCTTTGAAATTTTTTGAATACCCTGAAATCTATCAAATTCTCTGAAATCTCTTGAAGTTATTGAAATCAATTGAAAATTTCTTGGAATATCTTAAAATACCTTAAATTATTTCGAATCCTTTGAAGTCACATTGAATTACTGAAATCAAATGAAAATTGTTTGGTATATGATAAAATACCCTTAAATCTTTCCAATCCATTTAAACCTTTTAAAATCCTTGAAATTGTTTACAGCTATAGAACATTTTTTGGAATTTTTAAAAATACCCTTAAATATTCGGAATCCTTTTCAATCATTCCGTATTACTGAAATCTCTTTAAAATACCCCAAGATATTTAAAATCCTGTAAAATATTTTGAAAGCCCTCGATATCTTTTAAAACTCTTGAAAAAGCCTTGCAATCTTTTAATATACCCTAAAATATTTCAAATCCTTTGAAATCGTATTAAATTACTGAAACTAATTGAAAATTTCTTGAAATCTTTTGAAATACACTAAAATATTTAAAATTCTTTTAAAAACATTTTAAAATATCTTGAAATTTGTATAGCTCAAGAGAATCACTTGGTATTTTTAACAATAGCCTAAAATCTTTAAATTTCCTTGAAATCTTTTGAAGTAGCCTAAGATATTACCAATCCATTGAAATCCCATTAAACTAATGAAATAAATTGAAAATTTTCTGAAATCTTTCAAAATACCCTAAAATATTTCAAATCTTCTGAAATCCCATTAAACTACTGAAATAAATTGAAAATTTTCTGGAATCTTTTAAAATACCCTAAAATATTTCAAATCTTTTTAAATCTTTTAAATCTCTTGAAATTTTGTACAGCTCTTGAAAATTACTTGAAATTTTTAAAAATACCCTAAAATCTTTAAATTACTTTTGAATTATTCCGCATTATTGAACACTGTCAAAAACAACCTAAGATATTTAAAATCCTGTAAAATCTTTTGAAAGCCCCTATGCTTTTAATAACGTTAACAAATTCCTGAGAATGTTTGAAAATATTCTAAAATTTGTACAATCCTTTCAAATCGCTTGAAATTATTGAAATCAATTCAAAATTCCTCGGAATGTTTCAAGTCACCCTGAAATCTTTAACATTATCCTCTAGAATCCCTTGAAATTATTCAAATCTGTTGAAAACTCTTTGGAATTTTTCAAGATAGCCTAAAATATTTCAAATTCTTTGGAATCTTTTGAAATCTCTTGAAATTTGTTTAAACTCTTGAAAATTCTGTAAAATTGTTTAAATACTCTAAACTCTTTCAAATCTTTTGAAGTCCCATAGAATTACTGAAATCAATTAAAAATTGTTTGGTATGTGATCAAATACCCTTAAATCTTTCAAATCCATTCAAAGCTTTTAAAATCCTTAACATTTTTTACAGTTCTTGAAAATTTCTTTGAATTTTCAAGAATACCCTCAAACCTTTAGAATCCTCTGTAAGCATTCCGTATTACTGAAATCTATTAAAAATACCCCAAGATATTCGAAATCCTGTAAAATCTTTTGAAAGCCCTTGAAATTTTTTAAAACTCTTGAAAAAGCCTTGGAAACTTTAATTATACCCTAAAATATTTCAAATCCTTTGAAATCGTATTAAATTACGGAACCTGATTGAAAATTTCTCGGAATATTTTGAAATACACTAAAATATTTAAAATCCTTTTAAAATCACTTAAATTATCTTGAAATTTTTATAGCTCACGAAAATAACTTGGAATTTTTAGGAATGGCCTAAGATCTTTAAAATTCCCTGGAATCTTCTGGAGTACCCTAAGATATTTCCAATCCTTTGAAATCCCATCAAACTACTGAAACAAATTGAAAATTTTCTAGAATATTTTAAAATACCTTAAAATATTTTTAATTCTTTTAAATCTTTTGAAATCCCATTAAACTACGGAAATAAATTGAAAATTTTCTAGAATATTTTAAAATACCTTAAAATATTTAAAAAAATTTTAAATCTTTTGAAATCCCATTAAACTACGGAAATAAATTGAAAATTTTCTGGAATATTTTAAAATACCCTAAAATATTTCAAATCCTTTTAAATCTTTTGAAATCCCTTCAAATTCTGTACGGCTCTTGAAAATTACTTAATATTTTTAATAATACCCTAAAATCTTTATATTCCTTTGGAATTATTCCGCTTTATTGAAAACTATTAAAACAGCTCTAAGATATTCAAAATACTGTAAAATCT